>JABUQX010118761.1:0-24770 GCA_015478945.1 Trachelipus rathkii | reverse complement strand
TGTTTAATCTTTATCCGGGCATAATAACTCCTGGAGTATTAGTACAGTCCGAGAAAACTAGCCACCCTAAGTTTTATAATAAACGAAATCTACAAAGGTGGCCATGCCAGATATAACTCGCAATCTTCTATCTCCGACACCTCTCAGAGAATTGAAGAACGCTCCGCAAATTCAACCTCGTAACGAGAAAACGGATACTATTCACTTCATTATATTTGGGGCGTGACCCTATTAGAAATTTGTAACACGTACTCGACTAGGCCTCGGATAACTAATGAAGAACCAAACAATATAGTATACTGAATTTTCAACAAAATATCAATATCCGTGTAATACTCCCAGATTCAACCCCCGATAAGATTTAAAAACCACCAGGTGTCCCCAGGGACATCAGGCTATACCTGAAGGTTGATATTTGCACTCTCCAATTTATAAACCACGACTGTCCAATCACCAGGTCATCTGAAAAAAGAAAAAAAACCAAAAACCCATAGTATGTGATTAAATTGTACTTTTATGAACTGTTTTTATTTTATTTTTATTTATTTTCAAATTTTTTTCTTTACTATTATTTTCCCCAAAAAATTTAATTTAGTTTGTATATTTTACATTTATGGAATATATTTATTATTTTAAGTTATTAATTTTTATCAAATGACGTTCTTTCAATCCTTTAGTTGCTTTTCCGACTTACCACTTTCGATTTCACTTGTTACTTGTCATGTCAATTGTAAATTTTCTCATTCCGGTGGTTCTATTAAGCTTGTCATACATTGAACTCCTGAACAAAGTTCCTCGCATCGCTTATACAGTCGATTTCTTTTATAATTCTCCCTGTTCTCTTCAATTTCAACCCCTTCAAAGATAAACTCGCTTTCAGAATTGTTCTTCTGCTTCGCAATCGGCAAGCAATCACCAGCGCGAATAGAACTTGCACACGTTTCAAATCCTTATATTTGTGGGAAGAGGAATCTTAAAACCCAGGGAGCGGTTGACCCCATCACCATACCTCCTCTATCAAGTTGATGTCCCACAATAAATATTCATTAAGCTCGTTCTCTTCTCCTCCCCTATACTCTCCAATTCTTCATAAATCTCCCCCACGTCCAAAAGTGATTTTTCCAATGATTTGTCTTCAAACCCTCTTATACTCAAATTTATCCTTTCTTTTATTATTGCTGTTTAGCACAATTTAACTTAAATCCCTTTTATTTATCATCTATGGTGAAACCCTCAAACAAAAAGTCATCTTCGTCATCATATATCTTCTCTTCTTTACTTCATCCCCCTACAATCACCGGCAGTCACTTTCCCACCTCCCCACCAGGTCCACCTCGTCTATCTTTCCTCTGCTTCTCATCCATACATACCTCTTTCTGAAAAAACGATCGTTTCAACAATAATCAGAGCATCTTCCACAACGCAATTGGTTTATTAGTGCCATACGGTTTTCCATCCCCGTGAATTTTATTACATAAAGTAACCGGTATAATTACATTATCTCATAAGGTCCTCTATATCTAGGATGGAATTTAATTTTTTCCAAAATTCAGGTAAATGAGCTTTCAATCCAATTTGACTGCATTCATAAGGGACGAACATATTAGACTATCCTTCCAACACCTCCTCAGTGGGCAAGGCAATCAGGTCAATTCGTGCGCTCTTTTTAATATGTTTTCACAGGGCGTAATATGTTTTTGCTAATGATTGATGATGATATAAACCAGCAATACTTGCGACAATCCTTTCATCCCATTTATTTCCTTTTTGATCCATCCTTCAAATAATACTGAGGGTTGCGGTTCATCGCTCTTACCCGAGCCCGTTAGACGATGTGTATAAGCGTGTTAACACGTTTTAATTTGTTTATTCTTAAGGAATTCCTACAAAATTCTGGCCCTATCGAACTCTTCCATTATCCGGTTAACAGCGATTCAGAGCTTTAAGGAATGCCTATATCCCGATTTTGTACTGCTTTCTGTTCTATTATACATGCTATTCTATGGAATAGCAGCTACCCATTTCGTAAAATGATCTACCATTACAAGGGCGTAATTATTTCCTTTGAGTAACCCGAAACTTGCATCAATTCATCGCTACCAATTCGAATGTCGAAGTACTATTTTTAGGTCAGTGAACATACACGTATTTAAGATCTTAACGGCATGACATTATAACACGTGGTTGGATATCGGAACATATATAGTGATTCGGACCATATACACTTATAAGCAAGAGTTAATTAGTTTTCCTATGTGAGCAAATCCATGTGTTAGATAGCCACCTGTGAATACTGTTGCGGAACTATTAGAGCAAATTCCCCAGTAGCAAAAGCCGAATTACTTAACGATTGTTTCTTAAATAAATATTTACTTACTCGCCGCGAAAGTTTTAAAGCCATTAATGGCAAATTCCTAACTATGGCTTTTTTAAGCCTCCTCAACGTTGGATCCTTATTGCCAGCACGCAGAATATTATCATGTTAATCTCTAAAAGGTCCACTATAGTCCCTCTGAACCTTTACGATATGTGTATCCGGGTATCCCAATTCTTTTACACTCACCCACGGTATTTGAGGATTGTTGATCTTTTCTTTGACGCCTCGTGAAACACTAGGAAGCACTGCCTCCTCAATGGACTACATCTAACGCATCCCCCTGCACAAACCCCAGGACATCTACATGACGCTCCTGTTCTTTCTCCAATGCCCACCAGAAATCTTATTGGTAATAGGATCTAAGAGTATTATTAATGAACTCCACCACAACACAAACAAATGACAAAATCTTATCCTATCCATCCCAACTCAATGTGAGTACTCCATAGTACTAACAAATACTTGCAGCATTAGGTAACTTGGTAAAGTTGTATCTTGAATGAAGTAAAATGTCCACCCTGTTTCATATTGTACCTCTTGTAATCTACCTTTTATCTTTCCCGGTAGGCTAAACCATATTGTTCGATGGGTTTTCCGACTCATTTCCTTTTTGGACAATTCCTTCTTAACAAATATGCAAGACCCATACAAACCCCCATCGACAATGCTTCGAAACTCGAACACCCCCACCAGGAATCTTTACTTCAGAAAATCCATCCAGGATGGTATTTGAAAGCATTTTCTTTCAACTCCACAGTTCCCCCCATGGTGATTGGACAACGCGCAGTACTTTATTTCCTTCCGCGATGTACTCAAACTCTATCAAAGTCATTATTCTTCCAAAGGCGGGCCTACCCGAGCATCACCAATGATACTATGTCGAAATTAAGCCAATGGCTGATGGTCAGTGAAAATAAACCATTATCTCATACACAGGTTTCAAAGCCCTCACAGCCCATCGTATAGCGCAGCTACCTCTCTCATTGCTGCTATAGCGCTGTTACTATTATTAAAGTCGTGAGAGATATAAGCATATAAGCTCCACATCAGATTGGTCTGCGAAGACACCATCCTGCCCCGAATCAAGCACTGCCACATTAACAATAAATGCTTTCTTGTCTGAACGATCAGATACGTATAGGACCTTGGGATGTTAATTCTGTTTTAGGCTCGAAAGCCTTTTGACATGATTCCGTCCATTTCAAGGTTTTAGCCATTCGAAAAGGGGCTTTGCAATCTCTGAGCAATGGCGATTGGCGCCGCTAAAAAGTTCACCTGCTAGAAATGCTCAACTACAACAGTATTGGGACTGGAAAATTGCATGATCCTTGCAATTGAATCCAAGAACCATGCCTTTTCGGAAACCTATGCCCAAGACTGACTTCTTTCCTAAGGAAAAATGTCTTCGCAGTTGATTTTCAATCCAGTTTCCTTAAATGCTGACAACTTTTTCGAGGACTTCTAATTTTTCAAATGTTTCACTGAGGATAAGGACATCATCAAATATACCATGCATTCGTTCCATGGAATATGTGCCAGAGCATATCTCATCCCTCGTTGAAAGTGACCGTCCATCTTCACCAAACGGTCATCCGCAAAAACTCCCAGATGAGTCAAGAATGTAAAACTGTCTTTTTCAACTGGTCTCCTCCATCTCTACCTGGTAGTAATCCCTTTATCAATCATATAGTGGTAAAATTTTATTCCTCGTAAACTAAACACATGTCAATCAGATTTGATCGGGGAAACTATATCTCCTTTGTGATTTTATTTAACATCTCTGTAATCTAGACACAACTGTGATCATCCTTCTTCTTATCGCACCACTGGGCTGAATACCGGATTTGCTCTCTGGATGATTCCCTCCTCTTAATTACAATTAATTCTTTATTCTCTGAGAATTGGACCTTGAACGCGTCTGACTGCACTTGCACTAGGATCCTCAGTGAGGTTCTATTAATGCTTAAGTAACATCGGGCAGCCCACATCAAAGTCTCACCAAAACTCGAGACAGCATGATATTCTCTAATAATTGAATTAATTTTTCTTCTTTTCTGTGTCAGTCTTGCTTCCTTCCGAGCGAACAGGCCTCACACAATTTCAGTCCACTCGGGTATTCATGACCATTGCATTTAACTCACAACATTGTATATTTGTCCTACTTAACCCTATTCCTAATCTATCTCTATACTACTCCTAAACTGTCCTATTATAGCACCTTGCCTTAACTCCTGAGACTCCCCCTATTCCTAACTATTAAACATGCTTCTATCGCCCGTAAAACTACAAAGAAGTTATCGAAACTTTATTGTATCTGCAATCCCGACTGCCTCACCACAACCGGCTTGCTTTAGAGAACATCTTCCACTTCTCTCATACTTCCACATCATACTATTGTCGACTGTTCTATATATCACAGGCTTCCATAGGGCAACAGCTCTTCTTAGGTTTCCCTGCCTCACGTCCCCGGCCATGTCTGTACGAAATTCCCGCGTCTATCACTAACTCGTAACGGTACAATCTTTGCACAGGATGTCTTGATTTAATATATCCAAACCCAAAACCAAAATCTAATGCTTAGTGTCAGTACACGACAAAACACGGGCTCAGAAATAATTTGTAGAACAACCCAGCTATATACTTCCAAGAACAAGAACCAACATTCCCCAATCCTTAACTCCCCGATAAGCTGTAGGCAAATACGGGCTTTATTCTTATCATAATAGTGGAAACAACAGCTGAATGAGACGACTTCCGGCCTGTGTCTACAAAGCTGTTAGTGGCTCATGGGTATCACTAGGGGAACGCAAAAGAACTTTTCTCAGGCGCCTTATTATATGATAAGTTATCATTGCCCAGACAACTTTCTCATCAATTTCCTTCATCACTCGTTCTTCGGTTTGTCTGTTCCGATGACCCAAATCATTGTAACCATTTAGGCGTCTTTTTCCACAATGTCTTTCTTCCTTTTTCCTGTGATTCTGTGTTCTGTCTGATGAATTACTGGAGAATAAGGTAACAGTGGATTTTTGAAGTAAGACTGTCATTATATTTACTATTAGCTTTTTATTTCCTCTATATCATAATTGGCTCTGACATGAGGTCTTCCGTGCCAGAGACTCCCATTTCGCTGTCTTCTGAGGCAAATCCTACTAAGTTTCTCCCTACATACTACGGACAAATATCGAGGGTGCACTATTTACTCCTACCATTGGAGCCCCAATCTCACTACCATGCCTACTTCCTTCACCTTAAACAGCGGTTTTTGCTTCAGGATAGCAATCTTCATCAGGGACCTCGTTTCCACAATACATACCACTGGGAATGTCAGCACATCACCCATAGTGTACCCTTTCGCATGACACAATGGGAACCTTTGCACCTTTGTATTCCTTGTGATTACCTATAATTGCCCCCTCTCTCTCATATTCCTATACTCCCTCGATGGGATCCATCTTTGTAGTCAAGTGGCGGCTGATACCCTTGCGGGATGGTGCTGGAGCTGCTCTCATTACTCATGTGCACTGCAATTATAACCTGCAGAACAGCCACTTGGTTCTGTAAGCTACTTGTGATCTTTGGCACAACATAAACCCCGTTATTCTTACCTCTGGCGTGCCGTCTGAGTGGAGGTCAAGGGAACATCTGTAACTATGTCAAATCATACTACCCCACTGCGGGTCCTTTGTTCCTTTTCCATCTTTTTTCTAGTTATACCTGTCCACCATGGCTGCTCCCATGGAATCAAGGAACCTCTCTGGATCTCCAAACCCCTATCAATACGTCCTCCATCCGAGTCGTCACTCTTCCGGTAAACTTTCCAAAATTTTCTCCCTTCACAATAAGCAACTGCCGATTATTATTGAAAAGGCCCTCTGCGCCAGACCCAGCAATCGTAGTGCAAAAAAGGGAAATGTTTCTCCTCCTGCTGCTGCCTTTGAAGCCGAGTTCTCTGCTATGGCTTTCTATGTCTCATCTTCCCACTAAACATGTAAGGAGCGCACTATTTCAACACTCCATATTTTGCTGCCTTGCACACATGTTATAAGCCTCCAGCGACCTTGAGAGACTAACCTAACCAATGCACATCCCATCCCGGATGATCCGATATTCGCACCAAATACTTTCAAATCTTTCCAAAAACTTCCAACCTGGTCTCACCAGTCTCAATCTATATTCCCTTTCTCACTTTCCTGAGTGTCCTATTCCCATCGAAAACGACTCATAGTATCATATTTCCAATTTCAAATCCTTATTATGTTCAATATTTCATTAGGCCGAATCAATGTCACCACCGTGGACCAAATGAATCGAATCTCTCTGAGCATCAGCAGGACCCGCGTACTCCAATTTTGGTGATGGGGATTACATCTGAAATAATCTCTCACCTTCTTCTACTTTTCCCTCCAACAAGCATTCATCCATCCTCATAATGACAATTTACAATTCACTTCTATACAATGAAATTTGCACTGGGCGGCCGACAGAGCGAGCTTCCTAAAAACTACAACTACCTCTGCTACAAATTATTAATTACCTATTAACCTTATGGAAATAAAATCCCCTCTTCTAAAACCAGGACCCCTTCAACTTCTCAAAGAAGCCTCTCGCACTCGACCAAAGATATCTGAGAGCGTATATACCGAGAGTCTCTCGTAACTCAGAGGCCTTTCTGCATGAAAGACTAGGTAGTTTCTTTCTATCTCTTTATATATACTTCTAAATTTAACTTCTTCTTTCTTTAATCAACTATGATCTATTACCTATATATTAAATGAAACCACAGTGGGGCTATATCCACTTTATTGATATAGTTACTCACCACTCTTTCTTGAACCTTTTAAAACTTACCAATATCCACCTATTCTTATAAAACAAAAAAGTTTTAACAAATTTGATTAAGAAAATATATATTAACTTGAATTATTAAAAATATAGAAAAAAAATCTATATGAAATTAAAAAAAAAAATATTGATCTGGATTATTAATATTCTCTCTCTTATGTTTTTTCGTACGAAGTAATAAATAAATATAGAATATATATACTCTATATATTATATATGAATGAAACAAAAAATAATAATTATCAAAATAATTTGATAAAAAGATAAAATAATATAATAATAATATAAAAATATGAAGAATACGATAAAAGTTCTCAAAAATATAGTACGAAACGTCTCAAATTAGATGGATCCGAATTTCTTAACAATAACAATCGATCATAATAAATTTGTTCGCCCTTTTAATATTTATAAACAAAATAAATTTCGAATGTGGATCTATTGCTAGTAAGCCAATTGACTTATCAAATAAATTGAAATCATACAAAAGGATATACCAGGGAAACCATAATTATTTAAAGGGATTACAAACTCAAGTCAACCGAATCCCACCAGTCACTTCCAGTCATTACAAGGAAAGACGCTCAATACCTGATCAATAGAGTTCAGTTTCAAGTCTCTCCAGAGAACCAAAAGAGAAAACAGGAATTAATAACACAATTTCCCATCCTTCAAACATTTCGCTAAAAAATCTTTTCTTTCTATCTTATAAAACATTCGGACCATATAAAGAAATGATCAAATATTACCCTGTTATAAGGGGTGGAACGTCTTATCTCCTTTCAATATTTCCCTCAGATATATCATTAACTTTAATTCCATAACCAACGTAAAAAAAATCTATTGGATTAAAATACCTTACAAGAATATAATCTTCAGACATATTTTTATAACAAATATAATCTCAGCTAAATATAGGAAGAAATAAGAAGATTGAACGAATGTCTGATGGCATGAGGTAAGACTATGTTACCACCACACAAACTTCTTAGACAAAAAAATTACAATATATATAATTTAAATTATACAATTAATATAATAATAAATAATAATAAAAAAATAATAATAAAATAATAATATAATATTCAATATATTTTCTAATTAAAACTTTTCTGCATAGAGCTACTGCATATTGCCCGATGGGGAAACTTTTTGATTTACAGACTCTCAGAATTAAACAATTTACTAATAACTAACTTTCCCCAATATCTACCAGATAAATTTTAATTAAACTTTATAATAAAAAATTGTCGAAGAAAAAGCAAAATAATAGTATACTCATCTTTTCAGATCCAAATATAATAGATTAATTTGAAAATACCCGGTTTAAGAAAAATAATTCTAAACCACAATCAAGTCCAAATCTACCATAAAGAAATAAAACTTAATTACTCACACCATTGATACTCTTTCGATGTTTCTGGAAAGAGATAGACTAAGGAATAACATTGTTATACAATTTCACTGTAATAAAATGCATGTATATGCCTCTTACATCGGCATATCACCGATTATTCTCTCAACCTGTGGTCTACAACTAGATATAGCCCCAGTAAATCTTTGAGCACTTTAAGACGACGAACCCCCAGCCCAATCATCGATATTTTAATTGTACATTCTCACCGTGCAGGAAATTTTCTTATTGAGGCTGCTGGCCCTCTAATAGAAAAGCACAGCAATTATCAACATCAATGTATAATGAATGGAGAATTTTAACATTTTAGTTTGACTAATAATCTTTATTTATATATTTAATTTAAAGATTTTAATTCTTATTTAAAAAATTTATTTTGTTACTTCACATTATATATAATATATCATTGTTTGTTGCGTCAATTGTAATTATCCTTTAAATTCGCTCCAGATGATTATGAATGCCCAAAGGCGAATTAGATAAAAGTTCAGATAGCCGGTTTATTTATATTCTAGAATAGTCCTTAAGAAATCAATCATGAAGTGTTGTTATGATTTGGAAAAGGCTTTTAAATCTCATTAAATTTAGAACTGAAAAAATTTCCTAAAATAAAAATATTATTATATTATATTATGATTTTATTATATATTATTATTCTTATTATATAATTAAAATTGCTTGTCATAATTTAATTATAATATGTAAATTTTACTTGGTCAACAAGATAACGTGCTAACGTAGGCCACTGCGTAATATAAGTGCCCATATTTGTTAAAAAGTAAATATATTATCAATTATTAGAAATAACAAAATTTTATTTCATAATATTTTCTTTCCAATTTATTAACAAATTTACAATGAATAATTCAGATTCAAATTTAATAGAAAATCATTAAGAAAATGTCAAGAAAATATCTCTTAAGAATGGTTTTCTCACCAAATCAAAACTATACCATTAAAAAATCTACCTAACATTAAATTATATTAAAATTAGTTTGGACAAAGCAACAACGTAATACATATTAAATCCGAACCGTTCTCCCATACCCCACTGACCGCGTTTCTCCGAATATAATTTTTAAAATGGAATTTTCAAGAACAAATTGTAAAAGAACAATCTATTCAACATTTTATTATTTACATTTATTGTACCCTATAAGGAACTCGACAATTGAGAAAAACTATCTAAAATAATGTACTTAAAAATTTAATTTTTCATATTCATAAAAAAAAAAGAGAGCTTTAAATTATTATGCAGTTTATTACTGGTATATATTATATATAATATATAATATATAATATATATATATTATAAATATATAATTATAACTATATATATATAACGTATATATATAATATAATACTAATGTACCTAAATTAGGGGAAAACCATCCAGACTGAGAAACCGTCACTTTTAATAAAATAGATTGTAAATAAAAAACATATTTTCAATTAGAGAAAGTTTTTTAAGTAGTAAATAGAATATATTAACCACTCATATAATAAAATTTTTAATACATTTCCCCCATTGGAAAAAAAAAATTTTAAATTGAAAAAACTTTCTAACACCTAATCTCGTAGATTAACGCATCAGGAATTCGATTTAGATGCTTATTGAAGAATATTAACACTTTTCCATGTAACAAAAATTTAAAATATTAAAGCTATTTTGAGCAAACCTTTTGTAATTTGGCAATATCCAGGCAGGGCAGGTGGAACAACCGGTCAATATAAAACTTAAATAAAATGTCCTTTTTTTAGTTTTTAATACTTTTTTTTTATTTCTAGTATGTAACACTTATAAACATTTGTTAATGTTCCGACCGGTGTCATCTATCTGTGTAGGTAAAAAAAAAGTCAAATCAATTACATTATCATTTTTTATGAATGTGCTTACATACTCAAAAAAAGCCTATTTTGTTAAAAGGTGTAAATATTATTATTATTATTATTATTTAAAAATATAAAATTGATTGTCATAAATTAAATATTGGTAAATTTTTTTCTACTTGTCCGATGCTACATAGCCTACCTAAATAAACCCATTTTTGAAAAAGTACAAGTATAATATTAACCTCAAATTATACTTCAAAAGTCCAAAACTTTTTTTTTTTTTTCATGTTCATTATTATATAAAATGATGAATATAAAATTCATAATTTATTAAAAATCAATCATTTGCAAATGTAAATAAATATACTTAACTTGTTTTTTTCTTCAGGGATCTATAACAATTAACTTATTTACATTTAAATTATAATTAAAATTATTGTACAAGCCAAATTAAAATTACTTAGTTTTCCCAATTCAATTTTGAATGGAAACAAAAATTCAAAAATTTATTTACACACTTTTTTTTTACATATCTAACAAAGTTATAAATACCTCTAAATGTGGGAAAAAACTATTAAATATAATTTAATTTCTCAATTCATTCATTATTTCATTAAAAAAAAAAAAAAAAACCAATTATGATAGGCGACCCTATATATATGATTATATATAAATATATATAAATTATATATTTATATAGTATATTATAAATTATAATATATATAATAATATATATATAATAATATATAATTATATATATTAATATAATATTATATTACTTATATATATTATATATATTTTATTATAATACTATATATATATCTATTAATATACTATAACTCCATAGATAAATTGAAAAGGGATTTGGGTAGAATCTCTTATTAAATATTAGGTTAGAATAAAATATGAAATGTAGACAATTATAAAACGTCTTTTCACTGTAAGGGATTAAAAAAAAAAAATCTCCGAAATGAATCTATACATCATATTAAAATAATGACACAGCATATTAAATAACACTGATACTTTATTACACACCTTAATTACGGATACCACCAAAACTTTCAAGGCTAACAATATATATGCCCCTTGAAGCGAAACTTCACAAGAGGAGATAGTGCTGTCCCCATGTGTCTGTTTCACTCGAGCACCGCAGCAACATATATACAGACGGCAGACTTACTCGGATTACTATCATACACCTGTATGCCCTATTATACCGAAAACCAAATGTAAACAGAAAAGCTGACCCGATTTTGGATTTGGCCAAAATAGTTCATAATTACGTATAGATCCTGTATATAAAAAAAAAGAGATATATTTTGGTATGTCAATATGAATGTGACAACCCTCGTACATGTCGAGCGAAAAGAAAATGCCTACATGGAGGTCCGTCAAATAAACAATATGAACCTTACGAAGAATCTTCTCCAATTCTTGTAATCATTAGAATCCGGCGATTTTCATTATTTATGGCTGAAAACAGGGTGGCAAAACCAAACAATTACACAATGCCACCAAGCTTTAGTATCGATATTCCTATCAAAATGTGTTCGCATAGATAAACAGGGCTAACCCATAAGGAATAGCGAAAGAAAATCAGGCGGTGCGTTTTGTCCCGTTCTGTGTACTTAAGATGTATAGTTCCATCTCTACGCGCCTGTAAATCTTTGGTCTTCATTCCATGCCTTCACACTCTAATACAAAAATTCCTGCTGCGACACGCGCAGCAGGAGAAGCTACATAACTCTATAATTCAAACAATTCATATACACTAGAATCAAGATTGTGCTTATCAGTAATTATAATATTACAAATCGAACTGCCACTCGGACATCGGTGCAACCCTATAGTGCCTTAATCATAGTAGTAAATGTATCGTAGTCCAAGGCGTACTGTAACATTTTAACATAGTGCTGCCTAAAAAATCGAACAGCCTAAGCTACAATTGGGGGATAATAAGCTGTCTACGCCAGTATGAGAATGCGAAGGTGCACTTTGTATTTTTCACATGTATCATAGAAATATGAGAGAAAAAACAGTGAAGTGCAGTATTGAATAGTCATAACTTGTATTTTAGTTAGGTTTTCGGTTTAATCTTTGCACAACATAAAGTAACAAATTAAAAATGAATCTAATTGGATCCCGATCAAAGTTTTCGAAGAGACTCAATGTATGAGCATAATAGATGCTTTGCTTTTAAATATGGTCAAGCTCTACTAAATTCTGTCTTAGTTGTTTAGATTGCTCTTTAATCCCACATAATAAACAGCGATACATTTCAAAGATCTTTAACACGAAACTCGAATCAAGAAAGCATATTTTAATTTAAAGCTGACTTTCATGAAATTTTATCCCCAGATGATCGACGTGATCTGTCATTCTCTACTCCAACTCAATAGCGCGTATTTCTTTGGCAGACTCTTTTCTGATTAAGTGCGCTTTACTGTTTAGGGTAATAATACATAATTAACCGTGAGAGGGCTTATTATAGAAATAACTACACCACTGAAATGAAACACTCGTCATATGGCGCATCATGTGTTCCCTATAACTTGAAGTAAAGCTGCAAACGTCACACTGATAAGGTTTCTCTAATGTGTGACATCTAACGTGTCTTTCTAAGGAATATTTACTTGTATAAATTCTGTTACAAAGGGCACAAATGTATCTCATCTTGCTGTTAACATCTCTTCCAAGCGTAACTCCATCTTCCATCATTACTTTTCGTGGGATTTTTAAAATAATATCAAAATCATATTTTTTCAAGTTTCACCCTAGTTACAGACTATCGAGTGAATAACTAGTTTCTGATTTTTCCTTATCTGTGTTGTGAACATGTAAGTATGATCAAGGGAATATGATAATGATGGGTCATTTTAAAGTTTTGTCTGGCATCAACAGAATTAAAGCGAGCAAACTTAAGACCGGACATTCATAAAGCTAGGTCTGTCAGATGTTCCAGTAAGCATGTAGTTTTCGTTTGAAAATAACGAATTGGGGAACCATTAACTGAGCTTAATAAATGACGAAACTTTGCTATATTCCAGAACCTTGGTATGTGAAATTTTAGCCATTCCTGAGAAGAAAAGCAAACCAGTCAAGTTAACATTTTAATCTATCATGATTAAAATAAGGGAAGTATAAGTATAAGATTGTAAAATCCTAAGAATAAAATGTATAATTTATAATAAAAAATTCAATTTATAATTCATAGAATCTAAATATGTATAATACTCCCACAGAATTATTTATAGCAAAAATTATTAGAATACTCTGAATTTAATATCATTGGATATACATTCTATGGACATACTTGAAATTAGAAAGATCAAGGAAAAGGCATCAATAATCACCAAAAAAAAAAATGATAAAATAAATAATATCTATCAATTCAAAATTTTATTTTTATTATGAATAAAAGCTCTGACTTTCACAAGCAAAAACAACAATTACATTTATCTTTAAAATATTTATTTCTCGTGTAGGAAGTCAGCGAAAGAAATAATAGGAAATAAGAAAAAAAAAGTGAGGCGCGAAGGAGAGGAATAGAATGAAATATGGGATGAGAAGTCATTAAAAAGATTATATAGATTAGAGAATTTATAAGTGACGGAAAGACGCGGGGAGGATCAGTTAATGTGAGGAAAGAATTAGGTAATAGAAATATACAAAAATGAGAAAACAGCATAAGAATCGTTTTAAATGGATTGGATCAAAAAAATGGTAATGAATTACAAAACTCCATAACAAATTTGAAAATCTAGTTAACGCCGAGATTTATTTCACAGTAAATCTATAGCTTATACAATGACTAAAAGTGTCAAGGATCACCAATAATCAAATATAAAAATAATGACACTTGCTGAGTACATAGAACATATAGCTAATAAAATCATATAATGAATTAATAATAATCAATAATAATATAAAAAAAACTTCCTCTTTTAACGTGCTTTATCTCAACTTACTCAGAGAGAAGATAAAAGTAACACTGTGAGACACAGAAGATCCAAACTTTAGGCGCACTATCCCAAGCCTGTCGCCCACCAAGTGTTTGCAGCCAAGTTTTAATTCTTGCCCCCGATAAATTAAGGAGATAAAAACTTCATGTCTACGCGAAAGGATTGCAACTCAGCGTCCGTATCTCGCATCGAGTAGTTACGGCGAGATCTAAAGTAATCTCCTACGCCACGAGGAGCGGTTTCCGGCCTCAGTCCTAATGTCCCTAATCTAAGCACTCAAATAAATTATAAAACAATCGATTAAAAGCCCAGAAAAAATGTAAGTGGTTTATTATAAACGTTTGTTAATTGAAGAAAGCAAAAGGATAGAAAACGCCACCTGGTCCAACAACCGGCAGGGAATATCGCAAAGTACGGACCAAATATAGAATTAGAACCAAACTATAAGCGATATACCATATTGAAAACAAAAATAAAAAAGAACAATAACGAGTAGTTTCAAACGACGAGCAACAACGAAATCAAATAAGAAATTTAAAATCACCCTATTAGCGCCTCTCCGATAGGGATGCCCTCCTTCACCGATGGACCACCATTGAAACTCTAGCCTGAATGCATCCTTAATAGACGCGGATAAAATCACTTCACCATATCTCCGAACACACTGACTCATTCATATATAGAGAGGAGACCGCACCCGAATAAACTATGGAGTTGTACCGCTCAATGCCAAGGTAATAAGGAACAATATATAAATGAAGCAAATCCCGAAACTCAATAAACAATTGAAATAGAAGCCCAATGATGCGACAGCACCAGAAACCCAAAATCTTCCCAATCCTAGAGCTGTATGAAGACACTATTTTAACACACTTAAAACTAGATTCTTGCCCACCTAGAAGCACCCATATAAGCAGCCTAACCAATCCTCTCGCAAATCTAGGAACCCCAATGAATCTACCAAACAGACGAATATGTCTGAAAGGCCACAAAAGATCGCCGGAAAACCATGCAAGTGAGCCAAATAGACAAATTCCCTTTGATATCAGATCGTTCCCGTAGAAAGTGCCAACCAGAGCCGCAAATGCAAGGAAAATCCACCCCTTAGACCGATAAAATCCCCGTGCGAATACGCACAGAAACCAACCCAGATTGTACCAAAGAAGAGCAATGTGTATCATGGCCCGAGGACTAAATATTAACAACAGCCTCCCATGAATCAGGGACACATCCACTGATGGGCACGAACTGAAATAACGCCTTGAACCAAACCGTGCGCGCCTCTGTGCAAAACTCCGAGGGACGCCAAACGGTCGTATTCCAGGCCCTACTAGCAAACTCAACAACCCAAGAAGACCCCACATTCCGGCCCTGAAAAGAGAAAAATCCAAATTCCTTAGTTCCCTCCTCAAATCGATGTCTAGGAAACCCCCCTTGTTTACATGAAAATAATCCAAGTCCAAATGAATGGTGGAAAAACTTATCAGCTGATCACCTTTAGTAAATATTAGAAAGTCACAACCAATTGACTATGATCAATTAAACAGGATATCGCAAAGGCCCAGCCGCAAAACCGGGGCTAAAGAAAACATCAAGACAATCGTAATATGACACCAACCAAAAAGCCACAGGGAGCTGTTAGCTTGAAATGGAACTGGCCACAAGACACCAAAGCCGACACCCACCATTATTAACGAAATTCAACAAGAGACCAATGAAGACAATGGCGGCGAGAGAAGGACTTAAAACCGTTAAAAAAAAAAACAATGGAGTCTCAATGGGATAGCCCCTAGAACCAACATTCGGGGCAAATTCTTCCCTTGAGATAGTAAACATGAATATCACAAAAGAGAACAGAAAGCTCTCAAAGACCACCCAAACTGATCATTTAGACCGCCTCTATCTTAACACGCCGCATCACCCAAGGCGTTATAGGATTGAGACCACACACTCACGCTAAATCCTGAGCGCCCTCTAAAGAGAAAATGGGAGTCACTTCTTACAAGAATAACATACTCAGAGTTCAGACGCACTCTCCTTAAACTCCACCAGAGACCTCACGTACGGGCAATAGAATAGAAAGATTTCAAATTCCCTCATATCCCGCCGGAATCGCCACAAGAAAACAGATATTGAATATCTCTATAAAAGAAACTAGGCTGGCGGCCCTGGCGAAAGGTCCGCGGCCGCCAGGCCCCAAAAAGTAAACGAGCCACAACCAGTGTCGACAATACGCAAATCACATAAACAAACCGACTAAGACGACACATCTGCACGCCGCGCTCCTCCCAAAGAGACGAATCCAGAGAGATAAGGTAGCGGTGCAATAGCACCTTTGAACCTTTCGAATCTACATCACACTACTCGGCCCAATATAAAAGTGTCTATAACATGTAACCCAAAACAACACCACCCAATAGCTGATTTTCCACGGAGAGAGACCACTAAGAAGAAAAATAAAACCATCCTAACTGATTTAAGCTTCGTCCCTTGACGAAAAAGAACAAAATAGAGAGAGAGGAGGGGAGTACCTATGTAAAGAACCCTGATAATAGACCTGTCCAATGAGATGGTTGTTTCCTCAATACTTGCTACACCATACGATAAAAACCACCAGGCAATACGAAAAACACACATTAAATTATATTTAGGCACGACCTACAATACCAACCCAAAAGCCATAATGGAAAACCAGACCCACCCTTGATTTACAATTAATATGTATAACAAGAGCAGCGAAGATGTTGCAGGGAAACGACAGACACAATCGAAGAGGACCGTAACAAAAATCTCCACACCGCCCATGAACATTCCTTAAACGCAAAAACGGCATGTCATCAAAAAGGCAGTTTAAAAATATTAAATAAAACCTTAACTATCAAAGAACAAGTGCTTGAATAAAAGCTCTCGCTAAGAAAATTATCCTCTGTTTCAGTGCCCTCTTCGGTCTAGTCACCAGACCCGACGTCCACGCTAAATATCAGCCTGTCCATATATGGCATGGACAAGGCAATAGGAGCCCCACTGTATTTAATCACCATAATCCCTGAGTTACTATTTTTTCCTCTTTCTCTCTAGATAATCAGTGTACAGCATCTCCGTACCCACAGCTAACGAGCAGAATTAAAGCAGGCGCTGACTGCTCGGGGAGTCGAGCTTGAATAGGCCGTCAAAACAAAATGGAATCGGTCGTGGCCTCAGTATAGAAATTTTGAAATGCCTTCAAAAACCGAACAAGCCATAGCATGCGAGAGGTTTCAATTCATCCGTCGGCGCTTCGACACGAGAATAAATAAGCCACAAGGATCTGCTCAACGCTGTATATTTCGTCAACGATGCGACCTCATCATGCCCCAAACTTCAATATTCGTCTCCCACAGAAGGAAGTAAAAGAGTAGAACCCTGGGGCCGGTTAAGCATGTCCCCCTGTAATGGAAGTACTATGAAAGTAGATAGAAAATAATATGACGCAAAGTCAGGAAAAGGAAACGCCACGCAAAGCCCCGAAACCCGGCGTTTACCGCGGCATACGCCGTCTTACCTATATGTTCTAGGTAACCGAGAACTCGCCGCAGTCGATGCGCAGAGGAAACCCACCCATAGAGACGTTCCCAAACGGTACCGCGGAAAAACAACGGCGACGCCGCTCGACTATCCGGCACTCCCTCGATCACTGTGTTAGTAGAATATTTCGCATTTCCCTATCGAGACTCAGTGGATGAAGTCATCAACGCAATACACCCGTGCAAACCCAAAACCCCGCACCATGCAGTGAATGCCTCTTATATGCACCGCTGATCTCTTCTCGCCTCTGCCCGAGAATCCCACAATATCAATACATCCTCACACGCACAATCCTATTTACTCGACGCATCACCATTACCAAACTTCTTCCTTCTGTCTCCCAGCATAAGTGATGTGATTCCCAGCTAACACTCGTATATCCAACGAGATACCATCACGCTTAAGACAACCGTAAGAGAGTATAAAACTATGGTCATTCATACCTTTCCACATGACCCAGAACCAATACTGCTAACGTACTTCATTTATTTCTCATTTACCCTTCTTCACAACACTACAACTCTCCTATAATACGTTACATTTCCTCATTCATCAATGCTATTGCTCAAGAAGAGGGAGAAAAAAATAAAAACACCTAAACACGCCAAAACCAAATGAATATTTGTCCATATTACTGAGCACAGTGCCACTTTAGATCTATATAAATACCTCTATATGATCATACTCACGTACTACACCATTTAAACTAGCATGTAAACAATAAACATTACCCTCATGTAAGACCCTATCACCACTCAAGACTCAGTCTCTAATATGCTAATGCACCAAGGCATTTTAATTAGCACCAGGCCATGACCTTCCTTAGAAACCATGGAGACCAGCTGTAAGCAGAATTCCTAACTTATTGGGGAACAATTCCAAAAGTAGCGTGAACACTTCTTCAAAAACTATAGCTCCAGCTAACATCTTTTATTTTTACAAGTCTGAGTCATTTAATTTTCTCGATGAAATTTACTGTAAGCAATTTTTTTTTTCAGTTATAATATGGCTCAAAAGGTTTCTTTTCTATTATTCTGCATTAACTGTAATAACTTTATACTTTTATTTGTTAATTTATTAGCTTAAAAATTAATGTTAGAGATTTTCTTAAGAAAAAGAGGAATGATAACTGATATGTTTTGCTTTTAACTAAGTAATAGAAGAAACTCTGAAAAACCCGTTAAAAAATAATTTAATTACGTTATTAGAATTGGGGAAAAAGGAAAAAACACAGCCCCTTTAGTTTTGCCAATGTAATGAAAATAATAGTTGTGTTATGGCTATAGTAGGATGGGGAAACATCAAATTAGCAATGTCTTTTCATCTATGAATGAAAGAATCTTGCTTTTAGAACAAAGATAAAGTATCAACGACTGACCAGTTATATATTCAACTTACATCGAGAGAAGAGTCAAGCAGAGGACCGGGTAAGAAATGTAGCTAAAGCCGGGTAAGTGCGATTTACGAGGCGGAGTCGCGTATGGGTAAAGCAAGAGCGTAAAGTTATCCATTGTCCAGCGAATAAAGAGAAAGTTCCTGAGTTAAGACTACCAAGGTATCATTATGGAAACAATGCAAGTTTCAAAGATGACATCCTGAAATGAACTTATTAGGTTAGTGATGGCGGGGAAGAGCCGTGAACTAGCATAGAGCCTAAGGAATAAATAAGTAAATAGAACGGTAAGTAGTGAGTTTTTCAATTAGTAGTCCTGATTCTCTTCGTCTTACGTATTTGTTATAGAAAGGAGCTAAAATGTCATAAGTCCGTCCTAAGTAAATTTATCAAATGCTATAACAGTTTAACAAAATTAATACAATAGGAAAGTTCTAAAGTAGGACAAACGAATAATAGTCAAGCATTAAAATCTTTATAAGCGAATACAGCAATCGATCGAATGAAGCAATAGGACTAAATTTCGTTAAATATAATTTAGTTCATAGTTCATTAATATTAATGGATATAGAAGAAGAAGAAAAGAAAAAAAAGAATAGAGTTATTTGACGGCAACTCTAATGTCTTAAATTTATCGCTTTGATGTGAATTTTTGCTTAGTTATTCTGTAAATCCTTAGTTTATTTAATAATTACAAATAGAATATAGTATATATATATATATATAACCCTTATAATTAATACTATAATATATAATATATATATATAATATATATATATAATATATATACCTATATATTATAATAAGTGATATATAAAATGATATATATTATATATTATATATATATAAATATTATATAGATTAATATATCAGTAATAGAAAATAAACATTATAATTTATTTTAGCAAGATAATATACCCTAATATATAATATAAAAATATACTATATATATCACAATGCTAGTTAACGTACCCATTACTGGTTCATTTTCTGCTAATAAAAGCCGCCTTATCAAGGTGGGCCACCCACGATTGGCTAGATTATTGAAAGGAGTAGGCCATTTCTTTCATAACAAATAAAAAATCAATTGAATTTTTCATAAGCGCCAGTGTTTGTAAACGCCACACCCACCAAAATAAATTTGTCCTGCAGATATGTCCTCTGAAGTATCCCACCATGAACCTTTGGAGGCAGTGCGTGTTGGAGAGACGGAGTAGATAGGAAGACCTCATTCCCCGGAGAAGTATTTTGTTCCCAATCTTAATATGTGTATATTATTATAGTTTGATATAGATATATATATATATATATAGGTACTATTTATATGTATTATATATAGATCTATGTTAGGTAATATATATATTATTAATATATAAGTATAAATTATCAGACGGTGACTCCAGGCAGCTTTCTCTTCCTATTGAACTTACAAACGTGATTCTCTTCTCTCATCTTCTCATATAAATAAAGAATGTAATAAAGTAATATTTTTATATCCATATCATAAATAATATATACTATATATATAATATATATATATTGAATACTACTTATAATAGTATCAAGATTATTATTACACTCCTACATATTTATATATTTTCATAATATAGATTTAAAAGTAAAATTATTGTTTATAAATCACCTGTATGATCACTTGAGTTATTCCTATTTTAAACGTTTTCTTTAATTAGAGAATTTATGTGTGAACATAACAGATAATCCTAAAATCATTATTCACTTTCTTTTAACCATGTTTTTATTGACGATATTCTTTCTAACCTGGCGTCGATAAAAGACATTTGAATGTGTAATAATCCTGCAAATTGGTTTATTTGGTGACGTATATATCTAGTAATTTTTCCTAACGAAATCCGGAAATGGAACTTCCAGTCTAAATGTGGTTTAATATCACCCCACATAAAATTTTTGATGTGTTGATTAAACAGCTAATGCAATTGGGCAATTTGTGCTTCATACAACCTAAGATGGGTATAAACTATGAATTAAATGATTAAACCTACAAAAGGTTCAAAGAAACATTATGCACCACCGATCTGATTCATGAAATAAATCAATGTATCATTTTATTTTTTTTTTTAAAAATTGTGATATTTGTAACATATATGGATATCATAAATCAACCAAAGGGGGTTAAACATTAAGTTATTTTTGGAGGTGAAGTAGGTATCTTTGCAGCACTAGGAAAAGAGATTATTTCATAGAGGCTGCAGGCCTCCCGGTCGGTGAAAGAGACATTATATAAGAGTTATAATTCTACAATAATAGCTTGTATTTTAATATTTTTATTAAGAATTATTATTATAGATTCTATAATAAAAAAAAAAAAACACGTTATCGTTAATTACACACGTTTTTTATTTAGTCTTTCAAAATTTTTTTTAATCTGACAATATTTTAAGTTTAGCTCGAGCAAATATTGGACACTCAAAAAATATTTGCTTAATTAAGATTTTAATTAATCGATGATTTAAAGAAGAAAATCTAAAATTAAGTATAACCTTTTTATATTACATGCGAAATACCACCTCTCACCTCTGTGATGTGTTTATACACAGAAACAGGTGCGTTGCAAAAGCAACTTTTTCCAACCTACACCCTTGCATTAACATTCCGTATCCAATTTTGCATCCTATAACTCACCAATCTGAGCGATACTTCACACGTTACCCCGTAACTCCCTCCACTCATCTTTTTACACAAACTCTTACTACTTGATTCCCATTGTATAATTTCGGAAAACCGCCTTGCGTACCTGAAATGCCCTTCAAACTCCTGTGCAGATTCGGCGACACACAAATATCCAAATCATTTTTCCGTCACTATAATAAGTAGTGGCACCCATGATACTACCTATAACCCCTGCCTACTACTACCTCTAAATTCTTTCATATAAACTCCTCTTTCATAATATACAAAATTGAATAACCAAGAGCACATAATACATCTCAATCTTCACTCCATAATAAATAATAAAACCTCAAATTACTTTTTCACTATCAATTTATTCCTCTCAAAACGAGTTCTTCCCAAAACCCATCGTAAATTAATTAAACATATTTAAGGGATTCCGTTATGTCAAAAGTAAAGTAGCGCATAAATTTGCCATGACCACCAAGGACACAAAATAAAACTCACAATGGTTCTAGGGACTAGAGTTTCATCTGGACGTCATTATATAACTCCTAATGAGTTAGTAACCCCAGATCAAAGAAATATCTATATAAGAGCGCTTATAACACAACTCCTCTGAAGCCACGAAAACGCATAACACGGCTCCTCTGAAGCCTTCAAATCTAACGCTTGATGTACTCATATGATCCGCTATGAAATATGATGATTTGACACTGCATCTGCCAACAAGCAATACCCGTGTATATTATCACTATCTCATAAATAGCGTAAATATACTGGTGTGGCTTTACATCACCAGAATCTGCATGATATCACTCTTAACAGTACTTACTACTCCTTCAACCACAATTTACGTGTGAGGACGATCGATTGTATGCAACACTTACAGACATCCACTACACTTATATATAATAGATATAAATAAGCTTGGTTGAACGCAATAAATTCTCTTATGATATATACCATACTTATCATGCCTCGACATCATCACCCTACACTCCGAAACCCACCAGCTACTTCTACATCTATCACTCTCATATTACACTCACTCTCACCATGTGAGAAAAGATATCATTTAATAACTCAAGTTATCATCACAGTCACTATTCACTAGAATATTAGTGAATAATAATATAAATTTATAAAATTTCAGGTAATTCAAAGTTTAAGTAGGTTTATCTGCTCTCAAATAAGTGACAAACTATTTTTGATATAAATATGACTATTCTTTAGACTAGTAAATATTATTATAGAATACTGAGAAATAAAAATGCTAATACTACTTTAAAATAAATATAATTCTAAGCTCCTCCAATTTAATATAGTTATTGATTCAAAATACCATAATGAATTCCGTCTTTAATTATGATATATCTTGAGATGATTTGACTGATTTAGGTTAATATATAGGGCGGCGCGAGATACAACCGTCAACAATACTAGACTCCGAATCCCAGCTCGGAAGCAGGTCCGGAGTCGAATATTTTAAGATGAGGAGCCGGAGAGAGAGAGAGTGATTGAGTGAGAGAGTGAGAAGAGAGGAGAGATAGAAGAGATGAATGTGTTTAATGACTCACACATGGGTAGTGTGAAAAGATGTGACTGGGATGGAAAAATTCTAACATGTTACTGGCACGGAACAAGTAGATAGACCACCTGTAATTATAACTTCTGGGGTAATAGAACAATTATTAGGAGTACCAGCGATTAATTCGGGTAGTGGGCAACACCAAGCTGATATCGTATATGAGGTACTAGAAAAGTGGAACGTTAGCGAAAGAGTTGAAGCCTTTTGTTTTGATACAACTGCTACAAACACAGGTCGATATCAAGGTTCTTGTATATTACTAGAACAAAATTAAATAGAGATATTATGTATTTCCCATGTCGTCATCATATATATATGAAATTTTTTTGAAGGCTGTATTTGATTCAACAGTTGGTCATTCCTTTGGTCCAGACATTTAAATATTCAAGAAATTTAAAGAAAATTTGTCCAAAATTAACAAATTAAAATTCACACCAAGTATAACTGATGAATTTGTTAAAGAAAAGATTTCAAATACCTAAGATATCCTAGAATTTTCTCTTTACTGGAAGCTCTTGGAAAAGCAGTTCCGAGAAGATTGTAGGAGAACTTGTACAGAGCTTTTATAACCATTTACACCATTGGAGAATTTATACTCGAAGGTATCTCAATCTTTCCGGATGCCAGAAGCCTTTCATCATGCCAGATGGAAGGCCAAAGCTATCTATTGCCTTAAAATTTTTTCTTTTCCGTGAACAATTTAAAATATTGTAAAAATGAAATAAAGTAGAATCGAGATGTGTGTCATTTATTTGTCGTTTGTCTTTATCTTAAAGCCTGGATTCGTTCATCTTTTGCGACAGACGCTCCCTGTTCAAGATCTGAAATTCCTAAAAGACCTTTACTTGTATAAGGATGGTGAGAAATCGCTTAGTGGCTGTGCATAAATTTTACAATCATTTGTGGTACCTCTCACTAAGAGCAGCTACTTATATGTTTTATATGAAAATATTTCAGTTAAAGCAAAGGTAGTAATTGGCTCTACCACAAAATATGATGTTTCTGAGAAAATGTATGAAGGTAACAGTTCGCCAGACAGCAAGATCAATATTAGGAACAGTTATAAATTACTTTAATTTAACCCAAATCCAATCTTTTTCACATTTGTTTCTTATATTTATATGCGCTAATTTATTTGT
>JABUQX010118760.1:0-12127 GCA_015478945.1 Trachelipus rathkii | reverse complement strand
GTATATATATATATATATATATATATACAGGGTGAGTCTGGAGGAACGGACTAAACTCCAGAAGCGAATTGTACACGAGATAATAATGTAAAAAGCCTCATAAGTTTTTATCCGATTTACATTTGTTTTCATTTTATAGCTTGATGACAATTAAACCAAATTTCATACATTAACATTATTGTTATCATAGTGTTATTTTAATAAATGTTCGTAAATACAGCCATTGAGGTCTAAACATTTTCGCCTTTGTATACGAAGCTTATAAATGTTCGAAAACAAATGACAATTATATTGTACGAAGCTTGTAAATGTTTGAAAACTAAGGACAATCGAATCAGAAGATATGATTAACTGTACCTAATGGTAATGTGTCAGTGTAATATGACAGTGATTGCATGTTCATTTTCAATTGTGTACCATAAAAGTGTTACAAAATGCCAAACACCTCTGCACATCTTGAATATGAATATATGTTGTCTGTTTATTGTTTTTGCAATGGGAGTGCTATAGCTGCTGTTGAAGAATATCGTCAACGGTTTCTCCCATCACAGACATCCTAATAAAAACATATTTCTCAGAGTTTTCAACAAACTGTTCAAGACTGGAAAACTTCCCAGTGCTGATATAACATCCGAACGAGCTCCTCGCCAAGGTTTAGAAGAAGTAGAAGATGTTCTTGATCTAGTGGAAGATCCAGCGACCAGCTCACGAAGAATTGCTATTCAATTGGACATTCCACAAAGAAAAGTAATAAACACACTTTACGAGAAAGGCTTATACCCATACCATGTTCAGAGAGTGCAACACCTACAACCGGAGGATTATGGTAAACTTATGGAATTTTGTCGGTGGATAAGTAAGAATCATCGTGTTGTATCGTGCATACTTTTCACGGATGAAGCAACATTTACCCGCGACGGCATTAATAACACTCGCAGCAGTCATGTGTGGACAGACGAAAATTCCCACTCAACAATTGAGAGCAATTCTCAACATAGGTTTTCGGTAAACGTGTGGTGTGGTATGGGCGATGGTTATTTAATTGGCTCTTTCATATTTGAGAATTCCCTCACATGAAACCACTATTTCAAAATTTTACAAAATGAATTACAAGGACTTTTGGAGGATGTTCCTCAAAACATCAAAATGCATAAGTACTTTCAGCATGATAGACCTCCCCCACATTTCGCTAGTCAGACCAGGAAACATTTGGACGGATGGTTTCCAGAGCGTTGGATTGGTCTCGTTGGTACAATTAGTTGGCCTCCAAGATCTTCAGATCTCACAGTACTAGATTATTGTTAATGGGCTGGTTCAAAACTGACGTGTACAGAGGAGAAGTGGACACTCGGGATGCATTAATTCGACGTATTCAAAATGTTGCAGGTGTTATTAAAGGAAGACATGAAACATTCAGGAAAGCAACAGCCGCCCTTCGTAGACAAAGCCGTAAATGTTTAGAGATCAATGGCGGTATTTTCGAACATTTATTAAAATAACGCTATGATAACCGAAATGTTAATTTATGAAATTTCGTTTAATTGTCATTACGCTATAAAATGAAAACAAATGAGAATCGGATACGAACATATGAGTTTCTTTTTCCATTATTATCCTGTGTACAATCCACTATTGGAGTTTGGCCTTTTCCTCCCAACTTACTCTGTATATATATATATATATATATTATATATATATATATAAGAGCAGGCATATATATATGCTATATTTTTGTTTTTTTCCCTATATTTTTATATATATATATATATATATATATATATATATATATATATATATATATATATATATATATATATATATTTATATATAATATTTTTATATATATATATATATATATATATATATATGTATATATATATATATATATGATATGGTATATATAGCATATATATATACATAATTTTGCTATATATTATTGCTATATATATATTACATATATATAGCATAGAAGAAGACAAATGCTATATAAGGTTGTTTATTCTTATTGCTAAAGATATTTACATGCTGTGTGTATATTATTATATATATATATATATATATATATATATATATATATATATACTTTGATTATTCGAGTAAATGATTCCTTGGCGAAATTACTTCAAAAATTTTAAGTTTTGGAACAATTCTTATCCACTAAGTGTGAGAACTTTTAAAACATCAAAAACTCCGATATTGTTCATAAATTCGGTCTAATTGATTTGCTCATCAAAGTTAATTGCTCTAAAAAGGGAAAGTTTTGAGGAAAGTTGAAAGTACATTACGACTTTGATTAATTAATTATCAACAACTTTTATTTGTTTGAGAAGTTATTTTGAAGCTCTAATTCTTAAAATCTATAGAATGGTTTATCAATTTCATTAAATTATTTAATCAATATATTAGTTCTTGCAAAAAATAAAAAAAAAAAAGTTTGTTTAATAATTTTTTTATGCTTAACTTATTTTCATATTTATAGTAGATTTAGAATGGTTGGGCGAGATCTGACTTTTGGGAATAATTCATCATGATCTTCATGAAAAATATCTTTTATTTCTAATTAATTTTTGTCGAAAGACAGAAATGAAATAACGTTTTTTTCTACTTAACCAATTTTATATCCTATTACAAATTTGGAAATGATTTGGCGAGTTCTTTCTTATAAGGTTTGTTCGATCAAATTCTGTCCAGAAATTAAAAAAAAAAAACGAAAACAGGAGTTTTTTTCCTGGATGTTGTATTTTTTTTTTATTTAAAAGCAAAACGTTCTTTATTAAAAAAAAAAAAAATTATATTAATAACATACATCACTCCTCTCTCTCTCTCTCTCTCTCTCTCTCTCTCTCTCTCTCTCTCTCTCTCTCTCTCTCTCTCTCTCTCTCTCTCTCTCTCTCTCTCTCTCTCTCTCTCTCTCTCTCTCTCTCTCTCTCTGCCTCTCCCTCTGCCTCTCTGTGTGTCTGTGTGTCTGTTTGTCTCCCTCTCAATATTTATATAAATAAATATATATTACATATATTACATATACATATATACATACATAATATACAATATTATTTATTATTGGCTGGTTGGCTATATATATATATATATAATAATAATAATAATAATAATAATAATAATAATAATAATAATAATAATAATAATAATAATAATAATAATAATAATAATAATAATAATAATAATAATAATAATAATAATAACTAAAATAATAATAATAATAATAATAATACACACACACACACACACACACAATAATAATAATAATAATAATAATAATAATAATAATAATATTACCTAATAATAAAATTAACAATATTACGGAAAGGAATAATAATAAATAATCAGAATGAGAAAGCTGTTATAATAATAATAATAATAATTAATAATAATAATAATAATAATAATAATAATAATAATAATAATAATAATAATAATAATAATAATAATAATAATAATAATAATAATAATAATAATAATAATAACAATAATATAATTCCAACTCCGGCATTGTGGTCTAAAGCCCGGACAAAGGAAGAGCCTGGGAAACATGATTCTCTGGACTTTGGAAGAGCTGAAGAGGAGAAACGCATTCGAGATCGTGGAAATCGTCGACATGAAAAATCGTCGGCAAGAAAAATCATCGACAGAGCATTAAAAAATTTATTCACCTGTCCAAACCGCCGATAATAATTAGTTTTTAAAAGTCGACAAAAGTTTCTCCTACTCTACCAAATCGTCGACACAATAAATCGTTTTGATCAAATCGTAGACAAAATCTACATATGTTTAATTTTAATTTATTTTAACTATATATATATATATATATATATATATATATATATATATATATATATATATATATATATATATATATATATATATATATATATATATATATATATATATATTATTATTATTATATAGCAGCAGTAAGTATATATATATATATATATATATATATGCTGTTATTTATATATATAAGGCTATATAAAGTGCAAGGGTATGGTTATATATATATTATAAAGATAGCATATATATATTATATATGCAGTTATATATGTTATATATATATCTATAAATATATATATATATATATATATATATATATATATATATATATATATATATATATATATATATATATATATATAAATATCGGCTGGATCGACTGTCAGGCAGAAGTGGAGTATGTTTTTGTCTGAGAGATGCTAAAGGAATATAGTGAATGAGTAGTTGATATTATATGGACTTATAAGAAACTTCTGCTGAGAATGTTTAGTGGTTTGACAAAGAGGCTTAATTGCATTGAAAAATGTGTGCTTTTGGCAGCTGTTTTTCTGAAGGCATTATTTTAGAGAATGAAAATAAAAAGCTATAAAGTGATGATTTACTATTATATTTCTCAATTAGGAAAAATTATAGACGATATGTGGCAGGAACGGGATAATAATGTGAACCGAAAAACGTTCTAAGCATATCAAAATGATTCTAGATGGGGAGAAATATTGTCTTGTTTTTCATTCATCTGCTAAGAGCAGTTTTTTTTGCCTCTTAATTTTATTTTTATTTATGGCACAAGTATTTAAAATTTAATTGTAATTAAACTATAATTCCTTTAAAATATCGATTATTTCATTATTAAATTACAAATGTTTTGGAAATACGATCAATTACAAAGCTTAGTGAATTTACATTATCGTGCTTAATTGCTAACAAAACACTACATACTCTGTTAACTACTAACTGTTAACCCTACTAAGGTAATTATATTTTAGCTAAAATATTTTCAGCGAACAAAGAAGTGTAATTGTAACTTTAATTAAATAACTGACTTTTCGCAAGTTGACATTACGTTTAACTCATTACAGCATTTTTGCTTGAAAAATCTGAAATTATGTGTGTGTGTGTGTGTGTGTGTGTGTGTGTGTGTGTGTGTGTGTTGTGTGTGTGTGTGTGTGTGTGTGTGTTATGTATGTGTGTGTGTTGTGTGTGTGTGAAAACTGTGCAGTATTGTAGCAATTCTCGTTAATCTATTTTGATGGCCATAATTTTTCAGGTATAATTAAATTATATTTATTTTACATATATATTCATTTTTAACATATAGTTTTCAAATGTAATTGAGTTATATATATATATATATATATATATATATATATATATATATATATATATATATATATATTATAATTAACTCCGTTAAATTTTGAATTAATAATATAATTCAAATGTAAAAACTGTTTAACTTTAACAGGTTTTACATTTGAATTATTAATTCAAAATTTGACTTTGGTGGTTATATTTTTGCAGTATAACCACCAATAAAAAGCTAAGCCCTAGCCAAGGACTGGAGCAAAATGAACGAAAGAAGGTTCTAATAAATTTATTTACAATAAACCAATATTCGGTTCATTCCATAACATTGCGCAACCTTCTTGTTAGACACATAATAGAAAATTTGAAACATTAATTGATCAAATTTCAATGAAATAATGTGATTCGCATTACTTTACTCACTAGACGATAAAAAGGTCGTGAAAAACTGACTAATAGACGCATCATGATGCCCATTTTTAATTAGTTAATCATATAAATTTATTTAACTCATCATTTACAAATATATTTCAAACATAAATTAACCAAGAAAATGTGGCAGCATAATTCATCTTTATTGAGACTCACAATTTTGCCTTTAAAATAGATCACTTTTCTTGCTCCAGTTCATATAAGTCTTTTGTTTTAAGTCTATCGTTGCTGTTTGACACGAAGAAGGAGGACGATCGAGCTTGAAACATTTGAATCATGAGTATTAGACACGTTTTAACTTTAATACTTTAGGAATTACTGATCTCTCTCTCTCTCTCTCTCTCTCTCTCTCTCTCTCTCTCTCTCTCTCTCTCTATACTACTATATATACTATATATATACTAATATATATATTAAAATACTATATAATATATATATTATATACTATATATATTATAGATATATATTATATATTATATAATAATATATATAGTATATAGATAGATATATATATACTATATATATAATATATATATAATAATATATATATATATAATATATATATATATATATATATATATCTATTATATAATATATATATATATATAATATATATTATATATATATATATATATATATATATATATATATATATATATATATATATATATATATATATATATATATATATATATATATATATATATATATATATATATATAGTGATTCTTCGAGTAATGATTCCTTTGCAAAATTACTTCAAAAATTTTAAGTTTCGGAACAATTATTATCCACTAAGTGTGAGAACTTTTAAAACATCAAAAACCTCGATTTTGTTCATAAATTCTGTCTAATTGATTTGCTCATCAAAGTTAATTGCTCTAAAAAGGGAAAGTTCTGAGGAAAGTTGAAAGTACATTACGGCTCTGATTAATTAATTATCAACAACTTTTACTCGTTTGAGAAGTTTATTTTGAAGCTCTAGTTCCTAAAATCTTAAGAATTGTTTATCAATTTGATGAAATTATTTAATTAATATATTATTTTTTGGAAAAAAAAAAAAATAAAAAAAAAGGAAAAAAAAAATCTTGTATTTTCCGTTTTCGGTTTTCCGCAAGTTTTGTTTAATATTTTTTAATTATTTTCATTATTTTATGCTTAATTTATTAGTATGGTGTTGGACGAGATCTTTGTTTTGGTGATAATTCATCATAGTAGTAACAAGGGCTTTCCGTTCGTGTTGGTCATTTTGACCACAGCGTCCAGGAACCTACCTGAGGCTTTTTTGAGCCCCATTTTTTACCTTTTTGTGACCTTTTCTGACCCTCGAATTTTTACCTGCTCCTGACCTTTTTGAGCCCAATTTTTTACCTGCCCTTGACCTTTTTGGGCCTTGACCTTTTTAGGCCTTTATCTATTTTTCGACCAACCCTTTGGTCTTCCATGGTTCATTTTTGGCCCACGGTATTTTTCGGCACCCCTAATTTTTTGGCAACCCTAATTTTTTTCGGCAACCCTAATTTTTGCAACCCTAATTTTTTCGGCAACCCTTCGAAGAAGGGTTGCGCCAAACGGTTGCGTTAGCAACCGTTGTACGTATTGCCCCCCCTATTTTGCGCCCCCCCTAATTTTTTCGACCATGGGTCAATTTTTGCCCACGGTAATTTTTAATCTTCCTATTAGCGGGCTTAGCCCGTTCATTTGATGAAAAGAATTTTCCGGTAACATCTACACACCGTGGGCGCGCACACACACCAACACACACACACACACCACACACCACACACACCACGTGGTCGCTACTCACGAATTTTCACCATCCCTCCCATCTGTGCTTAAACTTCCTTACCACCTCAGGCCTTAACGTCTTTATATGTTCGAGTTCCCCATCGGTCATAAATCAAAATATATAGCCACCGAAAGGATACGAATACCCACCACTCGGGCAACTTTATTCCCGTCCTAGTCCACACTCTCTAACTTGAGATCTGTAATGAGATATTTTGACAATCAGGTCAAACTTTAAAACTGTGCCGTGAAGGCTAAATAATAATAATAATAATAATAATAAGAATAATAATAATAATAATAATAATCAATGAATTAATAATAATCATAATAATAATAATAAATAATAATAATTAATAATAATTATTATAATAATTAATTTAATAATAATAATACATATAATAATAATAATAAAATAATATAATAATAATAATAATAATAATAATAATAATTTATAAATATAATACTTTATATATAATATATATATAATATATATATATACTTATATATATTATATTATATATATATAATATATAATATATATTATACTATATATATATATATATAGAGAGAGAGAGGAGAGCAGTAGCGAGAGCAAGAGAGAGAGAGAGAGGAGAGACAGAGAGAAGAGAGAGAGAGAGAGAGAGACGAAGAGAGAGAGAGGTGAGAGACAGTTCTCTTTGCCGGCGACATTTTGAAGCATTTACACTTTAGACGTATTGAGACACTAGAAAACTTTTTATCTTGAATCATTTTAATTGAATTTAATTAGGGTTTAATTATTTGAAGAAATAAGGCTTTTATATTTTATAAGCCATATTTTCTGTTATAAAATCTCTCATCCTGAGAATTCACAGTGAAACTCGAACCGAAAAATCACGTGTAGGATTCCAGGCTATCATTGTTTATTCTCTTTGACTTCGAAAATTTTATTCATTTTATTGCAAATTTTTTGTCATTTTGATTGAATAATTAATTAATTTTAGTATTTTTTTATGTAAAATTTTATTAGTTAAACGTCATTATTTTTATTATTTTTGTTTTATCTTTGATAAAAGGATTCGTCCAGCGAACTAAAACACGTGGCTTTTTACGTTCCAAACATGCGCATGCGCATCTACAAAGCCAGCGAGCGACGAGAGAGAGAGAGAGAGAGACAGACGAGAGGCAGAGAGAGCGAGAGAAGAGAGAGAGAGAGAGAGAGAGAGAGAGAGAGAAATCAGAGAGAGAGAGAGAGAGAACTAAGAGAGAGAGAAGAGAGAGTAGCCACATGACCGATCCAACTTAGAAATACGTGGTCAGTATGATATATATATATTATATATATATATATAATATATATATATATATATATAATAATATATATATATATATATATATATATATATATATATATATATATATATATATATATATATATATATATATATATATATATATATATATATATATATTATATATATATATATTCATATATATATGTAATATTATATATATATATATATATATAATTAGTTATATATATTATATATTATATACTTATAATATATATAATATATATATACTATATATATATACTATTATATACTATATATATATATATATATATATATCATATATATATTTATAATTTGGGGCATTTATGATTTTTTCCCCATGGGGGTCCGCTTATATAAATCTTATAGTTTCATGCGTTTGGTATAAGTTTCATTACACGCCTATGACACTTCAATAAGCCACTTACACCACACACAGATTACTTACACACACAGATTTACTTACTCACACAAGCATTTGCTTACACCTCACACAGATTACTCTACACATTTAACTTACACACCACACCACCACACACAAACACTCACACAGATTTACTACTCCCACACAGATTTACTTACACACCCCACACACAGAATTTACTTACACTCACACAGATTACTTACTCACACACAGATTTACTTAACTCACACAGATTTACTTACACATTTACTTACACACCACACACACACACACAAACACTCACACAGATTTACTTACTCACACACAGATTTACTTACCCTCACACACAGATTTACTTACAACTCACACAGCATTTACTTACTCACACACAGAGTTTTACTTACACTCACACCAGAGTTTACTGACACATTTACTCTACACACCACACACACACACCACACAACACTCACACAGATTTACTTACACACAGATTTACTTACACACACACAGATTTACTTACACTCACACAGATTTACTTACTCACACACAGAGATTTACTTACACTCACACAGAGTTACTTACACTTTCACCGTTAACACACACACACACAACAACACCACACATGATATTCTCGGCCTTGACCTTTAGCCAGATACCAAGGCTCAATGTTTGACCCAACGCTAAACTTCGATGGCTGATGGTTCCAATTCACCGTAAGAAGTAGTCTAGTGCATGTTCTATTAGTGTCTATGATTGATTCTCATGAGTATAGATGAGCTGTCTGGTGAGTGTCAGGTGAGTGCCAAGTGAGTGCTAATGAGTGCCAATGAGTGCCAAGTGAGTGCCAAGCGAGTGCCACATAGTGCCAACTTAGTGCCACCTAGTGCCAACTGAGTGCCACTTTTCAAGCCTTTTCAGGCCTCCCTCCGAGCCTAGAATAGCCCCTAGACTATGACGGTGGTCTACCCCTCACTGTCTATCTAAGTATAGACGGATTCGCATTGGTGATATAATTACAAGCCTGCTAGGCCGATATCGTTCCCCTCAACTATCTGCGAGTTCAGTATTTTTTCTAACACTCTATACACACCATCACTAGACACTTCATACACACCTATGGGACACTTATAAGCAACTTACACTCTCCATAGACACTAACATTAAACCCATATACACTTACACGCACACCCCCACACACAGATACACTTACACTAACACACATTTTCTTTTATATTTCTTACTTAATACTTTTTAATTTATACATATTGTTAAAAATTGTATGTAAGAAGAAAAAGCCAAAGTGCCTTATATATATAATTCATTTTATTTTACTACAATTGTCACGAAACTTTCTATTTAAAAACATCAATACTTTACAGACCCTTAAAGCAGCTAAATCAGTAAAATCCAATAGAGGTCGTTATTACCTAACACCTAAGGATTAGTATGCTTTTGTTTTACTGTTTTACTGCTTTTAACTCATGTTTACTTGCTTTACCACTCACTACTTTACCTGTTGCAGTAACTATTTGCTTTACTTGTTTTTTAACTCTCTGCCTTTACTGCTTAACTCAGTATATTTATTAACATTACATACCTTAAAGCAGAAATCAGTAAATCAATAGAGGTGTACCTAACACCTAGGGGGGACTTATTTACTGATTTACGGATTTACTGCTTTACTGCTTTAAGCTCCCACCGAGTGCTGTTCAATTCTGCTATGACTAATCTCATCAGCCCTATACATCTACCACTCTCCTCACTACACAGACATCGCTCAACACTGCCGAGCCCGCACTAACGACAGCTATCAACTAGCGCATCTGGTGATTACCACACCGAACCGCCCAACGGGCGAGACCTAACGAATGCCTTCTCCCAAGCACACCAATCGATCCCTAATATTATCACTACACACCCCCAATACAAACTCACAAGCCCGACTCCTCAACTACAGCAATCAACTGATAGCTAGTCATGCTTCTTGTTTCTACTACGGCTTACTGCTTTAACTTTCTGCTTTACTGCTCTAACTCTTTAACTCACTGCTTTAACTCATATATTTGTTAACATTACATACCTTAAAGCAGTAATCAGTTAAATCAATAGAGGTGTTACCTAACACCTAGTTATCACGGGGCTCGATCCTGATACGACATTAGTCCTAGTGCTTTTGTTCCTTACGGCATGAAAACGTTTTACTGCTTACGTAACCTCTCAGTGGCCCGTGATACCTCCGAAACCTCTGCAATATCATACTGCTCTACGGTTGAACCCGCTGATAATATTTGTCCGCTGGTACCCTTATTTTCACACCCTGTCGCGATTTCTAAGCTCTATAGCCTGGCACCTTGCTCATCCTATCGTCTCGCGCGTACATTCGCAACTTTACAGCCTTACTGACCACCTTAAGTAAACTTTCTACGTGTATTACCGCTCGTCATATCATATAACCACCAGAACTCCATAACTTTCACTTCATCCTCCTGTATTAACATCTTATTTTATTATTTCATGTGAGCCAGTTTCCTATTCTCAATAACTTCTTTACTCTTACTAATTCACAAGATTTAATTATTATTCTTTCATATCATAATAGTCTTATCTCTAATATAATTATTTATATTTACTCCTAACAACATGGTGTGTCTCGTGCCGAGTATTATTTATATGCATTTATCCACCAATAATTTATTTGCTACCCTTCTACTATTATCCTACTACTTAGTGCTTATTTACATTCTTCACTGCCTAGTTGTTTAAAAAAACACCCATACACACACACCAACACACACACACAACACTCACAACAGATTTACTTACTCACACACAGACTTCAGCTTACCACTCTCCCACCAGATTTACTTATACGACCCACCAGACTCTTCACCGACCTGGACACTCACGAGCACCCAGACTTTTACTTACACACACAGACTTACTTACTGCACTCACACCACACACACAACACACAAACACCCAACCACACACACACACACACCACATCACCACACTCCACTTACACTAAACGCTTATAATTATAAAACATTTTACGTTTTAATTAAACACGCTACATTTATATATCTCTCTCTGG
>JABUQX010118759.1:0-7500 GCA_015478945.1 Trachelipus rathkii | reverse complement strand
TGAACTACCGTTTGAAGATGGGCTGAAATCATAAGCAGCTGATTCCCCTTTAAATTTTTAAGTGTTTCAATAACTTGTAGATAATATATATGGATATAAAATTATTAATAATTTTCAGGTTTTTGAAGTTAGTAAGTACAATGAATACCTTGAATAGTTAAAAACTGTTAAAAGGACGTTATTGTTAACACTCGCCTGTAAATTCTAGAATTTTACAGTTTTTCTCAATTTGCAACATTTTCCTTTCTTCCCGTTTTTCAATTTTCTTTTCATTTGCTGTCAAATTGAAATCTATACCATGCATAAAGCCTTGTCAGTTGTCTACCTTCTTTCCTTTGCTTTTTAAAAATTGTTTATCTTCCTCCAGATTTATCAGTGTAAGAGCGTTTACGTGAGAAATATCGGACAAGTTGTCCTAAGTTTTTAACAAAAGCTCTTTCATTTTCTTTTAGAGCGTAACTTCCTCATTTAGAGCTTTTCTACAAATCTCTTACCTCTTCATATACACCACCTAATTTCTTTATTCAATGTTGAACATCTCTTGTTGGAACACGAGCGTTGTTCCAAAAAATATTAACTTCTCATCAATGGCTAGTTTTGCACTCTGTCGAAGGGTTAGTTTCACTTCACGAAGGTTGAAGAAAAGAACTCGTAAAACTTGTCTAATTGAGGGTAGTTTCCCCCTATAATTTGTTGTGAATAGTTGCCTATTAGAAAAAATGTCTTTTCTCGAAGTACGAGTTTCTGACATTTCGAAATAACACTTTCTCTGAAAGAAAGGAAAAAAAAATTTATACTATATATATCAACCTGATCATAATAGGTGCTTAATGGTTTCATTAAAGCTACGTCGAGAGGCTGCAGCCGTGTTTGCAGTGGGGAGGGAAAGAGAGAATAACTACACCATATCCTTTGGTCAGATCAATTACGTTAAGTTTTTGGGTGCGGGTTGAATGCCCATCTAGGAGAAGCAATACTGGCCGATCTTTACTTACCCGGGAGGTGTGCTATTCAAAAGTTATTCCTTCATTCTTTTCCTTGGAAAAATGAGAAGAGAAGGCATATATGTACCAGTCGCAATTAAACATATTTCAACCGTGACAATCTTTCCACGTTCTGCAGAAGAGAGAGAACCTACTTGCTTTCGTCCTGTTTCAGCTATAATTTTCTGTTTACTCTTTGAAACGGATGAAATCACTGTCTCGTCGCAATTAAAGATTCGGTCAGGCGTTACTTTATATGTATCGTAAATTCCTCCAAGTAGCTTATAAAAGTTATGAACTACTGGTTTATTAAAGCCAGAACCACGAGTCACAGATGTTGCTTCTGGCTTTCGGATTGAAAGATCTCTGTGCCTATTCAAAAACCCTAGCTGAATGCTAGTTATTGTTATTCTTTTTTTCTTTTCTAGCAGCCTTCTGATAAGCTAGTTGTCTTAGTTCTTTGATAGTTAATCCATAAACAATCTTGCCTCCATATTTTTCAAATAACCAACTAACTCTTCTTCCTCTTCTAAATTAAATACTTGAAATATAGGCCCTAAAGGAAGAGTTAATCTCATTTCTCCTTTTTCCTTTATTTCCATTACAAGTCTCTCCAAGGTCGACTGTGAAATTTTGTGAATAAATGAAGCCTTTTTGTATCCCATCTTCTTTTCTAAAACGTCACTGACAGCATTTTTCATACCTCCTTTCGACCATTCGCTTCTACTCGTCTTTTTCTTGTATGTTCGAACCGATTTGTTAAGTCAATATCTGTAAAAAAAAACAAATTAAACGGCAAGAGATCACAAAACTGCTTTAAAATAACATGCATATAAGAAAATTTTCTTGTGAAAATTGTTGGGGCAAGATGGGGAGATGATCACGTTGCCCCGCTTAGTACCATATGGCAGTGGTTACCAATCTTTTTTTAGTGGCGCAACCCAAGAATAAAAAAATGGATTCCATGCACCCCTATCCTTTCACATATTATATATATATATATAATATAATATATAGCTATATATATATATATATATATATATATATATTATTATATAGATATTATATATATATATTATAATATATATATATAATATATATATATTAATATATATATATATATATATAGGCTTTAAGTAATTAGATAGCCTGACAGACAGATTGAGACCAAAAATTTTCTAAGTTCAGCACTGGAGTCGTTAGGTTTTTTAGAAAAATTGTTTAGTGGCAGGCTTCTGGCATAATTCCAGAAGCTTGCCACTAAAGGAATTTTCTTAAAAAACTTAACTAACTTAACTTTTCTGACTTAGAAATTTTTTTGAACAGAAATTTTTTTGTCTCAAAATCTGTCAGGCTATCTAATAACTAAGACTATATATATAATATATATATATATATATTATATATATATTAGTATATATATATATAATATACTATAATATATATATATTATATATCTGTCATATATATATATAATATATATATATATATATATATATATAATAATCAGAGCTGGGCGCGCCTATAATTTTTTTGAGTGCGCCTGCGCCTGCGCCTATGCCGCCGGACCTAGTGCGCCTAGCGCCTTTGCGCCTATATTTTTGGAGAGTACAAAGAAGAGGAAGGAAAATAGGACTGGAGGAAGAGCACGGAGCTTGAGTTGACTCAAGGATCTTATTTTCAAATATTAATTATTTTTTAAATTCTATTATTTATTTATTAAAAAAAAATTATTTTTCAAATTTTTATTTATTTTTGTTTTATTTGTTTAAAACATTTTGTTTTTACTAATTTTTTTATTATTTTTGTTTATAGCGTAAAAAATTTGCGTTTTACAGACCCTAAAACAGTAAATCGGTAAATCAAACCACCCACCTCATTTTTTTATCGAATAATATCTCTGTAGTGTGTTGAAAAGAGACCGAAACTTTCATTAGCCGTACAAAACCAAGAATTTCATCGTGACGAAACAGAAGATCATCCATTACTATAATTTCTTTAAATTTACTCTATCCATCCTTTATAATTGTCTCATATATTTGTGATTTTTCTTAGTTTCAAGAGTAATCTGCTTCGTTCTTAAAGCTGGAATTGGGGATCCTATGTTCTTTTACTCATTTTCCTTTCCACATTTTCCTTGTGTTTGCTGCTTAGAGAGTTCTTAATCCGGATGTCATTCTTCCTTTCCGAGAATAATTACGTTTGCAAAGTGTACGGTTGCGTTGTCATGGGAAACAATATCGAAGTAATCCCAAACCGCACTGGATAGGGATGCCACTGCGGAATTACTTCAACAGTTGATTTCGAACGAATATACTCACAAGTGAAATCCTATCACTATTAATATTGCTAGATTTCGATTGTGACTCAAGTTACTGTCACTACCTTCGAGACGGCACAAGTCGACTCATTCTAATCAATTTCTCAGAAAAGTTTTTAAATTTTCTAACAAGTTTCATCAGAACATTTTCTAATCGCTTCCGAGTGTGAATGCAAATAATTTATTTTTAATATTTGCGAATGCGAAAGTTAGTGCGAATATATATATATATATATATATCATATATATATAGTATAATAATATTATATATATATATATATATATATATATATATATAATATATATATATATATAATATATTATATATATTATATATATATATATATATATATATATATTATATATATCAGGCTTTTGGGTTCAAGTACAAGTACTTGTACTTAAGTACATTTTTTGAGTACTTGTACTTGTACTTGCAGTATCTGAAACCAAGTGTACTTGTACTGCACATTCGTACTTGAAAATTAGCAAAGTAACTTGCAAGTACTTTTGGCATTTATAACTTAAATATTTTTTTTTCTTTTCTCTTCTTTGCTTTGCTCTCCAGAATTTTCATTCTATATATGTATTTTTAAATAAATCTTCCACTATACAACCTATACAAAATGTCCATTATATATATAATATATAATATTAGATATATATATATAATATATATATATATTATATATAATATATAAGATAATATTATATATATAATATATATATATATAATAGTATATATATAAAATATACACAAAGGTAGGCACCGTTATAAATGAGAAAGTTAACGCCGTTAATCCTTAATCGTTAACAAAAAAATATTAACGGCGTTAATCATTAAAGCGTTTATCGGTAATGAATGTAACGGAAGTTAACGTTAATCCGTTAACGGTCTTCAAAATATGTAGGAATAGGTAATAATGATTGTTAATTTTCTTTTAATGAAAAAATTATATATATATATATATATATATATATATATATATATATATATATATATATATAATATATATATTATATATATATATATATATATACCAACTTAGTTTTAATACAAATATGTATATTTTTTTATAAAATTACAACGCTATTAGGCTACTTCTTATATTTTTTACTAGTCACAAAAAGAACCAACTTCAAGTAACGAAGGAAAGCAGTTAGACTCATTGAAGGACAGTGTCCAATATTGGCTGGGGCTGAAAACAATTTTCACCCCCCCCTAAAAATGGACATAAAATTTGCAATTTTCAGCCGATTTTCACCCTATAAAACACCAAACATGTAGCTTTTATGCTTCTAAACTTCGTTTTGGTTGTTTTTCTGTCTGTACTGTCATTCTTTCAGAAATTTCAAATTTTCAAAACCTATGTTTTTGACATTTTTCGATTCAACTGCTACAATTTTTTTCGAAATGATTTCAAACTTTAAATATGCATAGATTGGTCCTATTACCTACAAAATGCACGGAAATAGATTTTCAATTCTTTTCTATATTTTTGCTCAGCAATCTAAAAATTCCGAAACCCACTTTTTTCGGTTTGAAAATGAAAAAATATGCCGATAATTTTTTCTCTACTTTGTGCGAAAACGGATATTTGAAATTTTCAGAGCCTACGTACGGGGAGATGCACATTTTAACTTAGATTAATCTTTGTATATGCAGTAGTTTTGAATTTGTTCTTGGAAACAAATTTTTCCAAAATATATTTTTTGCGAAATTTTTCAAAATTTTCTTTGAGTATACAAAAAGATTAACCTAGTAAAAAAGATGCATCTCGTCCGACTATACGAATGCCCACAAAATTTGATGTTGATCGGACGAGTTAAAAAAAAAAACATATTTCAAAATTTCACTTTACCAAAAAATTGTTTTTAGGAAAAAGTGAAATTTTAATATATATATTTTTCAACTGTCCGATCAACATCAAATTTCAGAAAAACATAAACATTAAAAAGGATAATAACCGTGTAGGAATAAAACATATTTTGAGCCATTGAAAGGGTGTTTAGGAATTTGGAAAAAAAACAGTTTTACTGTTATCGAAATCGAATCTAAACAATTTAAAATCTGATTAGGAAATATTTTATAAACTCGGTAAATTAAGGTAACGGCTTACGGATGTAGGGGAAACTTTCCTCGTTAACGTTAATGCACAAATGTAACTCGTTAATAGTCCGTTGCTTCTTTTCGAAATTAACGAAGCGTATTAACGCAAAAAAAATTAACGAGTTATTAACGGATTAACGCTATTTAACGCGTTAATTCCCACTCATATATTGTGACTATATATTATCTATATATATATAAAATATATAATAACTACAAATACTAATACACTATATATATATATACTATATATATATATATATATATCATATAACTATATTACTAATTTTATTATTTTAAACCTTTATATATATATATAAATTGAAAAGGGCCCAGCCCGTGAGTGGTGGCGATCTGTAAATATATATATATATATATATATATATATATATATATAATATATATATAATTAATAATAAAAAAATATAAATTAATAATACTAATATACTAAATAATAAAAAAATAATAAATATTATAAATATGCAAGAAAGATGATGATTGACTGAATATGGAAGATTGTGTAACAAAGCGGTATATGGAGGGTATAGTTCCGGGGATTGGAGGAGAGCAATATAGTACCCTTATATAAAAGCGTAAAAAGTGATAAGGAACTGTAATAAATATAGAGAATGAGATATATTGAGTTGTTGTAGGAATGAATATATGCTGTATTCGGTTGAAAGAGTGCATCGAGTGACTGAAGGACGACTGAATGATGAAAAAAGCAAGGTGCATTTGGAAGTGGTAGAGATGTGTAGATACAATCTTTACATTGAAACAAATGTTGGAAAGAGTGGGCAAGAGAGAAGAAAGAAATTGTATTTGGGTTTAGGAATTTGCAACAGACTCATATGGGGGTTAAAAGGGAATCTCTTTGAAAGGGTTAGTGATAATGTGAGTGTTGGTCAGATAAGCTTGCTGAATGAGAATCCAAAAGTAATGTAGGAACGATAGTGAAAAGCGTGGCTGTTAATAAATAAATAGAGTTGAAAATGATTGGTTTTTAATATTAAATAGCGGAGTGAGACAGGATAGTTATATCTCCTTGGTTATTCAATTTGGCATATATGGATGGGGTTATGAAAGAATGAGATGGGGGTGGGTGGCAGGGGATAGTGTTTGAATGATGAGAGAATGGAAGAGACGCGGGAGGAGTTCCCTACCTATTATATTGGGATGATTTGGCTTTTGTGTGGCGAATCTGAAGAGAAGTGAGAGGATTGGTAGAGAGAGATTGGATAGGTGCTGTGTAAAAGGAGGATTTGAAAGTAACGTAGATAAGAGTAAGGTTATGGTGTGAGTGAGGACACTTCCTCGGCTTGAAGTTATGTTAGATGGCTGAAGCAGCTTGCCGAAAAAGTGTTTATTCTTGGGAGTTTAAATAAATAATGTAAGATTATGTTAGATGAAAAGGGAATGGATGATGCCAGAGTGTAGTAGGAAAGTTCGTGAATGATGGATGGAAGGTGGCTGATGCAATAAATTTTTTAGTGAATGTAAAGGACTAAGTCTTGAGGGCGCTAGGGTCTTACCATAATGGTATGATTGATTAACATCTGTAAATGATATAGTAGCTGCAGGAATGCGTCTGAAATAAGCAGGCTATAGGATGCCTAAAGTACAATGTGTTCAGATGGACAATCTCTAGGGCGTTGTTAGATGTGAGCAGAATTGATAGAATGAGAAGAATGATGCAATGGTTTGACATCCAGAAAGGATTGGAAACGGGGGGTCAAATGATCCTAGAATAAAATTAAAGTACCGTTGAGATGGTTTGTCATGTGGAAATGATGCGAATTGATGCTCGGATTGGTCTCTCGATGAGGTGTGCTGGGCTCAGACCACTGGGGACCAGGAAGAAACTAGTAGCAATTGAGTCAGTAAAGGCAATGACTGAGAGGAGGAAATGTCGAGTTTAGCAGGAAGCGAGAAGAAAGGTGCATAAAACAGGAGTTGGAATGGGCGGGGGATTTGTGGAGGCGTTATGGATTTAGCTCTTGGCAAAGAGGATGAACACCCATATTGAAGAGATGCATAGTGAGGGTCCGTCGCGGTCCTGTGACTCTAGGGATAATACTCTTCTTGAC
>JABUQX010118758.1:0-31794 GCA_015478945.1 Trachelipus rathkii | reverse complement strand
GTATATACTAATAAAAGTATAAATATATAATACATATATATTCTAATTATATATTATATATCATATATATATTATATATTATATTATATATATATATATATATATATATTATATATATATATATAAGATATATATATATATTATATATATATATTATATTATATATATATATATATTATAATAGTATATTATATATTATATATATATAATAAAATATGTTATCCATAAATTTCCAATAAATATTCTATTAATGTAGTTATATCTATATATATATATCTACATAAAATATTCTATTATATATATATTATTTTATCATAATATATATATACCCACATAGCACAAATATATTCTGAGAATATCTTAAAACATGATCGTGGAATATTAGTAATGTTCCTTGTTCTATATCTCAATTAGTTTCTATATTATCTGTATTAATGTTCATTATTTGTGTATATGTCTTGTGACATGTTCTTCTACCTTGGGGTACTCGTTACTTGCGACATCTCACGCAGACTGTTAGTATAAAATGCTTGCTCTGCAGACTATGTATTTCGTGCCAAGTTGATGTGAAATTTTTCGAGAATTTATGATAAAGAATCTCTTGGAATTTGAAGTATCTTTTGCAGTCTGAGTTTTGTAAGAAGGACTTATGTCATCTCTCTCCCTTTTCCATCCCGCAGGAATATGAGAATGTTCCTGTCACATTTTAGATTTATGTCTAATTTTTGAGTAATGTGACCATTGGATAACATGAAAATATAGTCCGCTATTAGTTTATCTACCTGTAAATGTCTTATTGGACACCCGCCAGACTTTGAGAATGTCTTTTGAGAGATCCGTGTATATATCTTATATACCATGGTCCAAATTTTTATATAACGGAACATATTGAAAGATTGTTTCATTTAGAACTACTCTTGATGAACATTCAATGTATAAAGCATCCCCTGAATGTTAAAGGATGTTTCTATAGAATATTGTAATCATGTTCTAGGAAATTAATTTTGATATAATGTCCTGCTCAATGTGTTGGAAATATTGTGACATATGTTTACAATCTATCTCAAACTTCTTCCTGTATAACCTCGGAATAATAACACAAAAAGCTACAAGCAAGGTATCCCTCAACTCTATCTATCATATATTATAAAGCCCTCTTCTGCCCTATCCCAATCAATAATTCTTTCATCACCTCTATAGAATCTAGAATATAGAATATATAAAAAAAATGATATTATAATATAGCTACTCTCTTATAAGAAGTTGCTATTTTTCTCTCCATGTTCTATTTATCTCTAGATATCATATAGAAATGATGTAGCGATGAACAAGAAATTATATGATTGTACTGATTAAAAAATAGAAGAGGGCCTGTTAAAATGATAGTGTTGAGAGGGTACCTTGGCTTGATATTTATTGTATTGTTGTAATACTAATATTTTTCGATGTACAATGAAGAGGCTTATACTGTGAGACCACCATAGCAAACCGTTTGAGTATTAAGGATAGTCGTAGTCTAATAAACATTAAATTGATCACTACGCACTAATTAAATCACACTAGTTGCAGAAACATCATAACTTATATCAACTAATAGTTGCTTCCTCTAGACTACTGAACATATGTGTAGAATATTCTAAGAAACATTCGTGAAAACATAGGGGATGTTCACAAGTTTATGTTCCTCACGATAGGTGAAATAAATGACAGATTTTCACGAACACTCAAAATTCTTAAGTTGAATTACCACACGGGTCACATCTAACTACATTGACTTATTCCTATTACATTTCATTCCAATACATCACTATTCACTCATTAAATACATGAAGATACTTTAATTTCGAATCATCAACTTTAACGCACCGCATCACTAATTAACGGCCGGCACTCAAAATTCTATCTGTTAATCTAATCTATTATGGCATGCTACTAAGAGGATATATGAATATCAATAAAGATTCCACAATCCAGCACATTATCGATATTAATATTAATATATTATATATATAATATAATAATATAATTAATATATTTTAAGGATATATATATATATTATATATTATAAAACATATATATAATATATAGATAATACTATATAATAATATGATATATATTAGTATTTATGGGAGATTAGGGATACCTAGTCCAAACTTATGTAGTTTTGTATATATTTATATATTAAGATATAAGATAAGAATGATATACGCGTAGATGTCAGGACTATTAAGACTTTCTTCTACGCATTATTCAGGGCGGATCAAGGGCTAGTCACATGTCTTTTACTTTATGCGTGCAGAATCCGGTAACCAGCATGCATTTTATGAGCCTAGAAGGGCATACGATCTTCGTGGAGAGTCTCTGGAGTAGAACGAGTTTCGGAGCTTAAATGACAGAAGACTCAGTTCCACTGAAGGGTAACCTACCTGAGTGTTAACTATCAAGGACTAGCATTGGATACAGACACATTTTGACGCCAGAAACGTTTTACTAGAGTTGAGCTTATAGAGGACCCAAGAGTTATTCTTGGACTCAGATTAGGAGAAAAATGCGTTCCAATTACAGGGCGATTTGCTACATGGAGATGGAAAAATAAATAGAATATAAGTAAATAAAAGTATATTAGTATATATATTAGTATATATATATAGTATATATATAATATATTAGATAAGAGTTTATAATTATATATTATAAATATATATTTATTATATTCTATTATTATTAATATATATAATATAATATAATATTATTAACATAATTTAATTAGTAATATAAGAGCAAAATCCTACTATATGAGAAGAGGAAAGAAAGACAATACGTAAAACACAAAAAAGAGAGAGACGCAGACGCAGAGGAGAGAAGAGAGAATATCAATAATTTAGGTGGAAAACTAAAATCGTTGATTACTCGTTTATCTAGGTAAGAACACTATATGTCTTACTTATATATTAGCATGATAAACTACGTTATTTAGTGTATATTATGTATCATTTTATGATTAGACTCAAGGAGGTGACCCTGCAGAGCACACAACGCAATGAGCAAAGAGGGCCAGACGACACGGGGAAGAGGGCAGAAAAGAGCACTTGTTTTATATATCAGGAGATTAATAAAATAAAAATTAACTAATTTTTGCACGAGATTTCCTGAAACTTTTTTTCTAACATTTTCTGATCTTTGCTCTTTTTGCGGCATTCGATGTAGTACTATTGTTAGCACTCTGTAATGAAGTAACTCTTCTTTCTTTCATTTACTATTTATTTCATTTATCAAATTTATGACTAAATAATATATATATTGATTATTATAGATACATGTTAGAGATATTTATTTTTTAAAAATTATTAGATTATTGTAATATTATAATTAATAATAATAGTAAATATAGTTAACTGTAACAATATAGTTGATATTGTTAATTTTATGTCTAACTTGCTTGGGGGATTTGTATAATAGTATTAAGTCTAATAATATATAAAAAGAGAGAGTAAAATAAAGAAATTTACATCTATAGAATATATATTATAGTAATAGTAAATATAGTACTAGTACTACTTCAATGCAATGTATTAAAATCATCTAACATTAAATATATACATGAATATATAGTTTTCAATATCATTATAAATAAGAAGATAATGAAAAATAATAATGGGAATAATATAATAAATAATGAAATAATGAACAGTTGTAAGAATCAGTAAATAATAATAATATAATGCAGATAATATAATAATAATAATAATAATAATACACCTCGAGAGATTGAACATATATGCTTATTATGATGATTATTCTTGTATCTATATTAAAGCGATTGGTCCCTATTGAGCATGTGAAATTATTCTCTATCTTAGTTGACTCCAGTTATTATCTCCGGGAATTTATTGCTTAATATCATTATTGATAATCAATTCTGCGAAAAACATTATGGTGTGTTATTAGATTATGAAATTTTCAAGAATACAGTTCTAGGCCATCTCTCAAATAATAAAAGAATCGTTGTATTATTCATGGTGTTGTAGTTGGACTGCACTGCTAGATTGAAGTAAGCCATTCGGCGGCCTTGAATGTATTAATCTAACAAATTTTGCTAGGTTTTATTTAAGCCATGGGTCGTCCTATGACCAAGACTTTTGGTTTGTGCTACTTATATGTGTTCAAGATAAAAATAGATACTCAATCTCTTGTGGGTGGAAGGATTTCAACACTTAAAAGAGTATATATCTTTCAATATTCCACACTTATCAATAGTTATTCTCAAGGTGTCTCTTTTAGTATAGTGAATGTAGAAATAGTTGCACTCTGAGGTAGCTGAAGTTCTGCGGCGTTTCTCGAATAGCCTGATAAGCAAGAGTGTCGCGAGCATATAGTAAAAGAACGGCTCTTTTTTAGAAAAAGAGTATTCACTTTAGCTTGAAATTAACTAAAATATATTTATCTAGTATGACATTATTCTGCCTCAATTTTATTTACTACTTTTATTCAAGTTTATCATTGTTACTTTTTTGCAACATTTATACAAAATAAATCCATCAGTGTGTTTCTTTGATAGCCAAAGTTGATATTGCCAAGCATAACTAAGAAGACTGCTTATGGAGCTGTTCTGTCAGTGCACTCGTAATAAACGCATAATAGACTCTTCATAACATATATAGGTATATACTAATATATATATATATATCTTATACTATATAATATATCTATATATATATATATAGCTATATATACTATAATTACTATGTATCTCTGAGTAATTATATACTATCCGCAACTGTTTCGTAAGAACACTCCCTTCGATATTTTAATGATAATAAGACCGATTTTATTAACGATAAAATTTAAAAATCCATTCTCTCTTTTATTCATTTGTATAAAGTCTGGTTATTACTTTCCATTCTTATATACAGATTTAATAAAATATTCTATGCTATTTCTATATAATATTAAATGCTATTTTATCTTTATTTATATATATATATTATGATATTTTTTAAACTCTAAGATTCATATTTAATAGACGGGAAGAACTTAATAATATAGAAAAATTTACTGTTTTGCCTCATCATATCAGTCTTATTTTAAAAAATATTAATTTTATATTATAAGTTGGCATGAATAATAATTTTGATTTTATTCGAATGTTCAAATATAAAAATCTTAATCATACTTTACCACAAGTATAAGACAACCACTATGTACTGTAAATACTAAATTATTGATGATAATTATTTACTCTCCTTCATTCAATCTTCTCTAATCGCGGGCTAAAACTAATTTGAGCTTTCAGAATTAAGCTCTCTCTAACTTTCTTATTTTCTTGCGATATACTTATCTTCATAAGTATTCTTCTATTTCTCCTAATAGCTGATTTATCCTAGAGCGTCCGAATATATCTAAACGAACGGATATATTAATTGTATGCTATAATGGGAAAAATCAATTATATTAATCATAATATATGTTGTCTACAGCACTCTAGATAGAAGTTAGTTGTAGTTTTTGTAGAAATATAACTATAATTTTTTAACAAATAACTGTATAATAAATAATTAATTTCTCTATTTTCAGATGTTTATAATATTTATTTAATTTTAAAGTTTATGCAATATTGATTTTACTTATTAAAAAATAGAATTATTTTATATTTATTAAAAAAAAGATATAAAGAATTAATACATTATTAATACAAAATTCCAATTTAAATCTAAATGTCATTAAATCTAAATCACTAAAGAATCTAATTATAGAATTATATAATCGATTATATTAAAACTTCATAGTGGAGTAGGTTTATGTGGCAGAAGAGAGAGAGAACGACGCCCGAGTAAGAAGAGAGGAGAGAGAAGTGAAGTTAATGAAAGAAGAGGAGTAAGTATGAAGGAGAAGAGAGAGAGTAGTAGAGAGAGAGAGTGCTTAAGTAGTACTGACTTGTTTTTTATTTTATTTCTTCTACTATATCAATAATTTCAAACGAGTTAAGAAATTCTTCAAAAAGAAGCTGGAAGATGGTATTACTCAATAATGTCAGAGCGAGTTTAAAATATATATTTTTACTATGATAACATTCCTAAATTTGCATTTACTATCTACCCATTATTTTGACAACTAAAACTGATACCGTATATCATAAACTACAAGTTTCAGTTGATAGTATAACTTGTTTAGCAATTCATATCATCTCTATGAAGTTAATTAATCTCCACTATTGACAGATAATATGATTATTACCTTACAAATGTTATACCAAGGAATAGGTGATTAAAATATTGATACTTTGTATATATCTGGAGTGCTCTCTAGTCCTAGCCTTCTCTACAGACATAGATTTGTTCCGACTATGAAGTCACATATACGATCCGAGTAAACGTTTAGCACATCCAGCTACCGCTCGAAGAACATCGAAATGACATTTGCTTGAATCATAGTAGATTTTACGATTTATAAAAAAAAAAAAATATAATTACAAAAAATAAAATAAATTAAAATAAATTCAATAAGATCAAGAATAAATAACCACATTTATTAGATATAAAAATGGTAACAAAGTGTAATAAACTCAAGATGTAATTTTAATATACTCGAACTACAGCTATTACGGTTAAATAGATTGGCTTCTACAATTTTTGTTTTGTACCTCACTCGCTGAAAATATAAGAATTCAGTTTCCCTGATTTTATCTGTTTATCAGCGAAATAATAGTAAAATAATAAAACACTATACTTATATACATAACTTTTAGTTTGATATTAAAAATGATCAAGCAAAATAAATACAAGTATGTATTAAATTTATTTAGGTATGAGGTCGGTATTGTAGCATAGGACATAGATAGAGGGCAAAGAGACGTATACATATATAATTTTACTTGTAAGGTATTTTACATCGGCAACTTTTAGGGGTGCTCGAGCCGACGTTGAAATCAACAGGGGGGGACGTATTTCCATAACCCGTTAGGTTGCAGGGGCGGAGACCCCCGTCGACACCCAAATACCTAAAGAGACGGGAGATCCTCCAGAGGACTCAACCGGAGGGGGGAGTTAAATTAGATCCTACCCGTAGTTCCAGGTAAAGGCTCCGAAGTAAGAATCCACGAACTACATCTAGCTCAATACTCAGAAGTGACAGTAATATATATACCTCTTGATAAGGTGAATTCTATTAAGTTATATATAATAAAAATAAAAAGACATCAAATAATTATTATAATTATAGATAATTATATATATTATTAATAATTTTAATCTGGCAATTATTTGCAATACATATATAAAACATGCATAAACAACATATATGAATAAAGCTACTATATTCATAAACATAACAATAATTTATGAATGTTATTAACACATAAATTGATTTATTAATTATTAATAATATTATTTATAATTACAATATTTAATATAATAATTATTTAAGTATTAAAAGATTAGATAAAATATGATAATATATTAATGACTAAATTAATAATTTTAACTAATTAATTCAAAAGAAAATTATAGTTAACGAGAGATTCAAGAGAGAGAATAATAACCAATTCAATGTAATTACATTAATAAGTTTAGATTAATACATATATAATTATTTTAATAATAATAAGATGAATAATATCAATTAATTTAGTAATAACTATAGATAATAATAATTAATGTAATAATATATAATATATTAATAATAAATTTTTATTTTTTGTAAAGATAATAGTAGAGTTTATAGAGTTTAATTTATATTTTTAGGCGCGCTCTACATTTAATCACTAACTGTCGGACGAAAGTTTGACCAGAGCGATCGTGAGCCATCATGCGTTTAGTCCTTATGCTTGAGCATAGGCTGGTAGCGTAACGTCTGTTAGCTCTTCTCTGATGATGGTGTGGTTATGGATTACATTAGATACGGGGACTCACGATTCGTATATTTGAGATCGTGGTAGTGTTAAGCCATCTGTAAAAATAAGAAGAGTACTACTATTAAAAGATTGGTTCCCTCAATAATACTATTAAGATATATTATATGATAATTAGTATATATTATATATAATTATAATATATAATATATATATATTATATATTTATTTATATATATATATATTATTATTTATATTTTAATATTATATTATATATATATATATAATATAATTATATATTATATATAATATATATATATTATATATTTATATATTATCACATTATATATATGTGTTATATATAATATATTATATATTGTTTAATAATATATAATTATATAAATATATATTTAATATATATAAATTTATAATTAATTATATATTATTAGTATTTATTTATATATATTTATATTATATATATATATTATATATTCAATTACCTGTATATATAATAAATATATATATAGTTTATATTTTTATAATATATAAAACGTAATTTATTATTTGTTTAATTATAATTATATAATATCATTATAAATAAATATGAATTATATATTATTTAATTAATTATAATAATATTTATATAATAGTATTTACTAACTATATATATAATATAATATTATTATTATTTATGTATATTTATAATATAATATATATATAATATAATATATATATTATATATATAATTATTATTGTGTATATATTAATTAAATATAATTATATATTATATATTATATATATATTATATATATGATGATAATATAATATAATTATAATTAATATTATTGTGTGTGTTGGTGTATATGTGAATAACATGGGTGGTTGAGTTATTATTATATATGATATATATTATTAATTTATAGATATATATATTAATATATATATATAATTAATATATATAAGTATATAATAGTATATATATATAATATTATATATTATATTATAGTATATATATTATAGATTAATTTATATATAATATATATATATATATATATATATAATATATATATATATATAATAGTATTAGAGATGTATCGGATGTCAAAGTTTTATGACATCCACAAGATGCGGTGTGTTATTTCTAGCATCGCGGATGCGGCATGTGAAGGCGAAAGGAATGTCGATTTATTACATCTGCGGGATTGCAATAATAACACAAGAAAATTTTTAAAAAAATAATATTTTAATTGAGTATATGGAAACTGGATATATATATATATATATATATATATATATATATATATATATAATATATTATATTATATATATTATAATATATATATATAGTATATAGTATATACTATTAGTATATATATTATTGATATATATATTGGCCCGAGCTCTGGAATTATCGTCTATGTATCTTAAAAATATTAATGCTACAGTAAGACACGGAATACATGCTGGATGTGTCCAATTTTAGTTGCCGAATGTAAAAAAAAAATAAAAATATTGATATATATATATATAATATAATAATATATATATATTATATATATAATATATATATATATTATATATATCTATATATATATATATATAATAGTATATATCAAAAACTACAATAGCAACAGCGAAAGGAATAAATTTTGGATTCCTGGTAAAAATTTTGATAGGAAATGTGAAAAAAAATAAAAAATGAAAAAAATTATGTTCAAGAATTATAGTAATATGATTAGGAAGGCCTATTTAGAGGCCTTTTATTAAAACTCGTTTAAAATAAATAAAAAATAAATGTTCTTTACCTCCTCCATCTCTTTCACAGCTTTATCATATCTGTTTATATTGTTAAAGTTGGGCCATATCTCATCTCCAACCAGCAGTTTCTGGAATTAACTGCATGTCCATCTGTTCAATTCAATAATGTAATAAGTTTTTATCTAGCTATCTTGCCAATCTTTCCAAAATATATATATAACTGCAATATATTTAGTCGTATTACACTACCTTGATAAATAGTAACTTACATATACATAAAGTTGTTATTTTATTTTTATTTTTCACTAGAAGAGAGAAAACTAAATATTTTGTATTTCCAACCGATAATTTCTTTCATTGGCCACTTTTTAACTTTTGTAGAAACATTGACTACAAGATAAATATCTAGTAATGACGAAGAAGGGATTTTAAAATAATCCTCTTTTAATTCATATTCCACTCCATCAATTAAAAATCTTTAATGTTTGGAGCAATATTGAAATATTGATATATATAAATTAAACAACAGATAATTTTTGATATTTTCAATATCAATTTGTCAAGATAGGCAACGAAAACCAACACATTAACTTTCAAAACATTTTTTTTCAAAATGTCTGGCAGTTGAACTGACTTTGAAAAAAATTTTTGAAAGAATTTTGATTTTTTTTTTATGATTAAATTTTATTTAAACTATAGTTAGTCGTGAAGATAATTACTTTATTTTGTAGAAGTTAAAAATTTAACCATTTAATTAATTAGACATACTGAACATTAAAAACAAAGACACGATGATTGTAATATTTAAATACATAATGTAAAAGCATTTATTTCCATATTTTGAAAGAAAACTAGCTTGAAAAAGGGAATCTAATATTATTAAGTTATATTATATTAATATTATATATAATATATATATTTTATAATATATATATTAACTTATTATTATAATTAATAAGGATTAGTTAATAATATATAAAATAGTAAATAGCCCTTTATTTATTATGATAGCTATATAATTGTTGTTAGAATATAATATATATATAGATATAATTATATTATACAAGCCTAGATAACGGTATGTTAGCGGGAGAAAATATATCTTTATTATATATACCTAATATATCTTTCCTAATAGATATGATATAATATATAGCATAACTTATATACGATATAGGGGTTGTCAAATTAACAATAAAACGGTATAAAAATAATGTACATAAATGCCTAAAGTAACTTACGCGAAAAGATTAACTAATACAAAATATTAAAAATATACAATAAGAGTATGAAAAATAATTTATATTATAATAAATGAACTAATAGTGAAGGAAAAAAAAATATAATAATACAAAAATGTCATGAATATATTGTATTAAATCCGGAATAGAATAAATAATATTCAAATACAGGTAGGGAAGTAAGCCCAGAATTTAGATTCCACGCACATATGATATCAGCACAAACTAGATTATGAGAATAACTTGAGACAAAGAAATAATCAGTGGTTAAAAGAAAATTAAGATTAATTATAGTATATACCATTTTCAAGGAATAACAAGAGAACGTTTCTTGGTATTGTGAGCTTTACTAGCATTCTGAGGCACATTTCTTATAAACCAAACACCTTTGATGGAAATGAATAATTGGTAATTTTCTAAGCATATTCTAAGATATACAAATATCCGAGATGTAAGTAGATAGACGAACATTGGAAACTTGAATTTGTGAGGATTTTTAATATAGCACAAACCCACTCCCAACAATATAAGAGTATAAGAAATATAAATTTAACTAGAATCACATAAGAAGCTTCGATTAAAGACCAACTATAGATTGTACTGCAAGAATAAGACCACAGTTTCAGTAATAGTTACTAAAAATTATTTTAACTAGTGACGTTAGGTGAGGAGTATTGTTTATTATATATATATATATAATATAATTATTCCTCAACCCAAAAAAGGGGATTTTCTAATAATGTAATATATAAGTATACTGAATAAATGATAATGGCAACTCGTAATACCCTTTTATACAATATATAATATTTTAGTAACACAAATAATATCATGTACACTCATAGGGGTCTACAATAGGTATACTTTGCCCTATACCCTCGTCTATTATATATTACTATATTTAAATTTCAATAAATTGCTGAGAATTTGTTCATTTACAAAATAAATTCTATAAGTAATAATAATAATATATATAATTAAATGTACGAATAATAGGAATATAGAATATTTATATAACGCCTTATGTATATCTTACTTATGATAGAATTATACGAATACCTCTTACGGCTTTATGAGTGGAATTTATTGATAGTTACTATTTACTTTTCTAATCCCGATAGTCATATCCTCATACTTAGGTACACTCATATATATCCTATGCCAACATATTTTTGATAATAATATAATGATAATGATTATGTTTGTCGATACTATATTGACGTGAGTATCTACTAGTGATTTGCTTTAAAATACTGTTACTTGAGGATATAATCTACATTATTTTGAGGTGGTAAGGAGTATTAATGGTATTAATTTCTCATAGTAGGTATATAAATCGTAGGCATATATATGATATACATTAGACTAATTATTAACCTATTCATTAATCACTCCATGTAAACTAATATGCATCTCAATAAATAAGCTGAAGGGAGTGGAATCTACTTTTGTTCAATCACAATAAGAATAGTTTACATTTACTGGTTTACCATCAAGTATCTGAAATTTAATTGAAATTAACTCTTCTAACGCTTTCTAGCATCTCAACATCATAAATTATGAAAGGTTCTTGGGACTTGTAAGCTTAAATAGGACAATGAGAGAAATTATATTCAGAACCATATTCATAATGTTTACTACAATTCTAAAAACTAATTATGAATAGAAGAATATGATAATAATTAAGTATTAAATAGTAAAATAGTAAGATATATATTAAATAGTAATATAATATTATATATTATATAGATATTAATATAATATTTATAATTAATAATATACTATATATATATTATAATTTATATACATATAATATAGTAATATTATAATAACTAATGACTATATATATATATATATATAAAATATTTTTATATATAATTATCATAATCATTAATAATATATTTAATATAATTATATTATAGATTATATATAATATATTATAATTATATTTATAATAATATATAATATATATATAATATATATACTACTATATATTATATATATAATATATATATATAATATATATATTTAATATATATATATATATATATATATATATATAATAATATCTTTATTATATATATTATATATATATATGATAATTTATAATATATAATATTATTATATATATTTTTATATGATATTATATAATTATATATATATATATATATTATATTATAATTATTATATAGAATTTATATAGATATTATTATATAAGGTAAGTATAATAGTATATTAATAATAGTATATAGAATATAATATATATATAGTATATTATATATAATATATCATAAATAATATTTATATATATATATATATTATAATATATATATTTTATATATATAATTATATATATATTATATATTATATATATATATATAATATATAGATTATCATTTAAAAATATGATTAAAGAAACAATTGGTGAAGATAGGTTAATCTTTTGTTTTGCCTTTTCTGGGTTTTAAACGACCGCATGTTGCAAACAATGAGGACAATATACCGGATGCTTTACCACTGGACGAGCCATCCTCGAACCCAAAAAGTTGGATTCAAGAACAGTTTTAAAGCAACGAGCTCCCGTCAAGACGACATCTTTTTCAAGTTGGAGGATGCGCTCCAAGTGATAAAAGCATCGGGATATTGTCCTCAGTTACGCAGACAAGCGCTGGTTCAATCCAGAGAAAGGCAGTAAATTCTTTACCCTTCCCCTTATATTTTTTTTCTTTAAAATACTTTTATAATTGCGATAATATGCAATATTTAACATCTAAAATATAAAAAACGAGGCGAGCGTAGGGCAGGTGGACACTGGTGATGTTGCCCTTGAAGGCAGCTCGGTTGGCTTTATTTCGTTCTTGAAATCACATCATTTTTTTGACTAAGGAAAAAATATGACCTAGAGTGAATTATTGTTTTTATAAAAAGACTACAACCAAGCCAACGTAAATTTTTAGTAAAAAGAAGCTAAAAATATTTTAAGTCAAACTCCAACAATTTCTTTGTGTATTCAATATGGTTTTATTATCTTATTATCAAATCTGGTCTTCTTTTTCTCTGAGTGATGTCCACAACGACTAATTAGGCGCAGACATATTTTATGTTTTTCGATTTATTGATCTGATACTGAGATTAGACCGTATAATTATTCATTGACTACTTAGTGTTGATTAACTCTCTATTATCTGTGTATTAATCTCGAATATTATTATTATTCATTTATAGCCGAGCTCATGTATTTCCATTTCATTTATCTTCATTTTTTTTAATCGCGTGTTTAATTCATTAATTGTTCTTATTATTATTATTGAGATAGAAGTCTACATTTTATGTGGATTGATTTTTCATTATTTACAATATTTTCTATTTCTAATTAAATTAAATTAAACTATATTAAAATATTTTATAGCCTATTGAGTGATAGAAATGATTCAAATGTATTCAAAAATATATTATGATTATGTGATTAATTATGGGTCTATTAGAGAGTTAGAGTGTATATATATTAATTTAGTGTGTTATTATGTCATATAAGAGATATTAAAGAATTGTTACATATTTGTGTTCTGTCTCAAGTTGTGCTTTTTTGTAGCCTTGAAATGGGAAGGGAGACATTTTCTACGAGAAATCCAAGGAAGTGATATATATAAAAAATTTTTAAAAATGCTACCAAAATTATTCTTTCATTATTAATAATTTAATCTGGTATATAGGTAAGTGGAGCCATACACTGATGTGTGATGTTAGATATATAATATATTATATATATATATGGGTATCGTTTCTCAAAAATTAAATTTAAATACTTAAACAAATTACTCTATACTATTTATAGTTTATATATATTTAATGATAATAATATACTAGATCATGGACTGGACGTAACAACATGCTTTAAATTAGAATAATACTATATTATATACTATAATAATAGATACTTTGTGGTTAACAAAATAAAGTGAAAATTGGTTTCCATAAATAGAAATTAGTTTGAAATCTGTCGTCACCCTTTTTATATATGTTAACATCAAGAAACGCAATTAATTGTATATTCTCTAAATTAAGAGATATTTATATAACTAAATGGTATAATATACGTTCTAATGTGAAATCCAGCGAAACCTAATATAATAAATTTCTGAATTTATAAAGAAAAGCGCCTATACACCTATCTATGTGTGAGTGCTAAAATGATAAAAACAGATGAAAATGTAATGAGTAAGATAAACTACGTGTATGGAATTACATATCGTAAAGATAATAAATATTCAGAACGAGTCCACTATATAACGTATATATAGACAGTATAAACTTAGCCACGCACGCCAAAAAGAAGACAGGAGTAGTATATAATATTATATAGTATTATATAAGGTATAGTAGTCTGTAGCTGAATCCTACGGGGACAATAGATGCGCACGGACGATAATAGGATGACTAGAAATAAAAGGCAGAATAATAGATTAGTAGTAAAAAATAATACTACGATTTACTATATACTCAGTTTACTAAACGTGAGAATATAAAAAAGTGAAGTATATTAGCCATCCTCCTAATGAGGAAGATGGTGTAGTACTGGAAAATAACTAAGTGAAGTTAGGACACAAATATCATACAGCTAGAAGCAGTAACTAAAAGAGTAAGTGCGGGAATAAGCTAAATACAACAAGAGGGTAGATAAACGATAATATATATATATATACTAGACAGGGGAGGTAAAATATGTGTAAGCTTGACGGAAGTGAGGATTATATGTAGTAGTAAGGAAGCGTTCGTGGAACATCGGGTGACACTTGATACTGTGTGTCAGGAGGGGCGCGAATACCTGACAATATCACTACCTAACTTGATCATCTATAAGACAGTATTATATCAGTGATACATATAGTATATAACTGGTAAAGTGATACTAACGGAGTGATATTCTACGTATAATAATAATATATATATATATATATATTTAATATATTATATATATATGATAAAGTATAATCAAGATATAGTAGTATAATGAGATTGCTAGGCATATTGGTATGAGGTGTCGATGCTCTAAGTATATTTATGTCGTATCTACAATGTATACTCGTTTATGTAAAGGCGATCTAGTCTGCTTCCCGTGTAGAGTATCCACAACATTCGAGAAGGAAGAAGACGTTACCTTCACCTGCTCAACAAAGCCAGTCCACCTCCCCAAACCTCCCGTCCCCAGCTTGGGTATACATAATGTAAAGCCTAAATAAACCTCTTAACCCTCTCCTTCTTTTCAATTAATTGATAAATTCTTTTTGATATATTAATATAATTTATTACCTTATAAAAAATCATTGTTTATATTATTAATTTATTGATTATTATCAGATTCATAATTATATTTTTGAATGGTTTATTTGTGTTGTGTAATTGAAGTGATTATGTTTAATAACAACAAAAATGTGTGGAAATTAAATTGATTCTTTTAAACTATTATATTAAATTTTATTAAGTATTGTATTATATTATTACATATATATCTATGTATGATTATTATGATTAGTATAATTAATTTCAGATTATTATGAATAATCTCATTATGAATTGTTAGTTATTATCTCATTTAGCTACATTATTATTATTATTATGATTATTTTATTATATTCCATTACCATTTTAATTTGATTATGTATATTATTATTACATTATTAATTCAGTATTGGGTTTATTTAAGATACTATGGATTATATTATTAGATTTAATAATGAATTTAATTATTATTTAATTACTTATTATACTAATTAAGACGTTTAATTATAATTACGGTATTATTATTATTATTATTTTATTGAATTATTTTATTATCTATTATTTTTTATATTATTTTATTGTTATATTATTGATTTATCATGTGATTAGATAGGCTGGAAAAGGCTTTCGCCTACTCTTGTCGTGCCTTCCATAATTCTCTCATAGGATACCATAATCAAATTTTTATCCCTTTCCTTAATCTTAATATGTTCCTTACAATATGTCTGAAGTACTTAATAGAATAAAGGAGACTTATAGTAATATGATCTCGTAATCAAAGAAATTAAAAATCAGGGAGCAAATTTTCATAATACCTGTTGAAGAAAATGCTAGTATATGAACGCAAAATCAATTACTCGAATAAAGATTTGAGTTCATTAAATAACAACATTCTTAGTACTGATTATTATCGAGTATTTGCGAAAGTATGTTTGGACACTATATACCATAGTAAGAACGTAAAAAAGTAGCGAGAACTTTGATTTCAATCTACTCCTTCACCACTGAGGATAAAAAATCGTGATTCAAGACACTGTAATAAGTCGTCAATAAAAAGAATTGAAAAATTTACCTGAAAATGATATGTTGACCAATACAATAAAAAGTATTTTCTTCTTGCATAGCTCGTAACTGTTTTCAAGACCTTATTCGTATCCTTTATTTTTTTCAATCTTAGCAGATCGAGCTAAAGAATACCAATGTTTTATAAAAAAGAAGTAAAATAATTGAGTTCAACTCTCAACATAATGGGAACTAAAAAAAGATTTGTCCACAATTAATATTCAGTATTTAGACCTAACCTACTAAATTTATGTTGTGTAACTTGCATGAATTAGCTCGAAGAGTCAATACTTCATAACCTGTCAGAAGGCACGTCTATTATTAAAAGTTTTGTTCTTTTAAACTAAGACTCTGAAGGATATGATTTCTCGTACGTTTCTTCCCATGGAGCCATATACAAAAGAGTTCTAACTGAATCAAAATGAAACCTTTTGTACGTTTATGGCATAATGACATATTCCAGCAGTTCTCTCCCCATTTGTCTCAGTGACAAAACTAGTCGGAAGACGACTTGCACCTTACGTTCAGCGTATATAAGAAATGTGGCTACTTATTACAGATGTTTTATCAAATTTTACAATTTGTATGTTTTTGAAAGGATGTAATCTTCTACTAAGCCTTTACATCCATGTGGTTTTGAGCTTTCTTAATATACTCAAATCTCACGTTTGATAATTGACAAATAATTCATATTGAATCAATGGTGACATATGATTATGAAATACAGGACAAAGATTAAAAACAAAGATTACAAACCGAGACCGCCCTGATCGTGACAACTCTTCTCTCTACTCTCTCTAATAACCCTCTCCTACACGCAAGAACCCTCTAGGTCTACGTGCTCTCTCTTTCATCATCGTCTCTACTACCTCCTCCCATCTATGTCACATCCTTCTCCCCTGGCCCTTCTTCAAAAAGGGATCAACTACCCGTGTACTTAAATGCCCAGTATATATGCATCGGTAATATATAAGTATATATAATATCTACCTGAATAAAAATTTTTTATATCATTGCTTATCTCAATCTTATATATTATGACCTTATATAAGTGAAAGGAGTTATTACATGCGTACCGTGCCATTACTTACCTAACAAAATAAAAATAAAAAATAGTAAAAAAACTAGAATAAGACATCATTATCTATGGAGATTAGAGTATATTTAATTAGGTAGTCTAAGTATTATGACTATATTATTAGAGTGTATGTTCTATATAATGTGTTGTAAATAGCTTTTATATTAAGTACATCTAATATTCATCTCTTTTTATTTATTTTCTGTCTCTACTATATTTATATATTATTGTGTATCGTTAGCTCTATTTTAAATATGTAGTGATATCTAATCTCATTGAGTCGGTCCCGATATTAATCAGAGTCGCGTATCGCTATATATAATGACTAATGCTGGAGGATAAGAGAAAATGACCCGTAATCACTCTCAGGATATATGTATGTAGTAAGAGTCTATTCTGAGAGAAGTGCTCCAATATGTACTGTGGTTTGTAGAATTGTCTCTCCTCGGTAATTCGTTATTACTCACGAAAAGGGCTTAAGAATGTCAAGGACGAATTGATAAATAAGTTTACAATATAAGAATATTTCCACCGCAGTAAATTTACATTTCAATGTATATTATGGTTAATTTGTAAATTATTTTATTCTGTTATGTAAACTAGATACTGGTCACGGATCTAATATAAAGAATGTACTATACTATTTATTATGAATTAAATATAAATTATAAATTATATACTTCAATATTTATAACATTTTGTAAGGAACAACAAATTTTTTATTTTATTTCCTTCCCGTTAATAAAATAGATGATGGAGTTTAATAAACGAACATATACAAAAACAATAATCTCTATTTAGAAATTAGTAGAACCATTTTTTATAATCTATGTTGGTTTTTAGCATCGCGAGAAAGTTATTAAATGAGATATAATCTCCATACACACTTAAGGGCACTTATTGGAGGGATATAGTGTATCAGATTTGGACTATAGTTATAGATTTAGAAGCTGCGGATGCAACGAGTACCCTAGTCGAAAAAATAAATATGATTTATACACAAAAAAAAAGAAAATAAGAGTAATATATATAAGAACACCACAATGAAAGAGTTATTAAAACATCAATGATATAAACAACGTTGTGTGAGTGAATATTGGGAGTATAAACCTAAACTAAGAGTCGAACACGCAAATGCTGAGCTATACGCACAATTGTCATCTTATCATTCAGCATCTAGGTTAATTCCCTACTCTCTCAACTCATAAATGGTATCTCAGCGTGTGTTGGTTGTTCTTCAGTGCTACCTATTTAGCTGCACAATCATTTGCTAAGTGTTAGATATGGCAGAACGAATTTTGTTAGTGTTCCTGATAAGATTTAAGAATATAATTACGCATATGAGATTATATAACTGAATCAGTGCCAGATCGGCCTACCTGAGAGTGTTTTTAAACTCCGAAGGACCTAGCGTCCGAATCTATTATAACTTCCGGAGACAAAAGAGTTTTACTCAATTAGCAGGCGATCCAAAGTTGAAGGAGTCTTACCCACTACCGAAAAACATGCAAAGTGTCTATGAGACAAAAAGTTTGAGGATACCTCTCTGCTGCTACCCCACGCCGAAAAAGAATGAGCGATATTCTTTCCAAACTGACACAAGCACCCAACTTTCCCCACACTCGACTGGCCGACGCTTTTTCAGAGGCTGATGAAATTATCAAGAGGTTTTCATTCATAATATGTCCCTTCCCCGCTTTCTTCTAGATTAAATATAGATCTGTTTATTATATAAAATAATTATATATACTGCAATTGTAATCCTGCAGTTAAATTGTATAAAGTTAAAGAAAAAACTATTGTTGGATAGGTAAAGAAAAATGCCTTATACTATACACGGGGAGTACTATAACCATACAGCAGGTTTTGCTGACTGTAGAACCGAATCAATGTACTCGGACGCGTCACGACTGAGCCATCTATAAACCTACAGTTGTTCTCATAATGTGAGTAGCTAAGAACCCTCCCTATGTGTAGCGCTCAGGAGTCACCTTATAGCGAATGGTAGCGAAATTTAAGAATTGGAACTCAGCAAAGAAATATGAGGAGGTGAAACAGCTCTATGATCGTTGTAATTCATAAGTAATTATATCAGTTACAATAATACTTTTATTTATAAGATATAATTATATATTTTAAGCTAATATATATAATATATATATATATATAGTATATTGATACTACTATATATATATAATATATATAATGTATATATATAATATATATTAAATATATATAAATTAATATGTATATATATTTATAATGAATAAGCATAAAAAACATATTATTCTATTTCAATCTCAATATATATAATATATATATCTTCTTCTTCAAGTACTAGAATTTTATATCTATCCGCTCACTTTCAAAAGCCTAGAGCGTCTGTGATACAATCTCTGCCATAATTTGCGTTAATAGATGTAGCTTCTGGGGTATATAATTTTATATAATATATTAATAATTAGAATTCCACACCCTCCCTCACCTTGATAAATACCGAACGGAGTCTGTTTGTCACTTCCTTTGCTGATAATCTGTTTTAAAATTTCATTAGTTATCACCCTAGATGAATGTGAGGGGCGATGATTAGGCAGGGAGTATATTTTTAATATTGCCATTTAGAGTGTTAATATAAGATATATATTTTACATATATTTATATATATATATTATATATATATATATATAATTATATACTATATATTATATATAATTATATATAATATAATATATATATAATATATATATAATTAAATATATTATAATTATTATATTATTATATATATATATATATTATATATATATATATATATATTTATATATATAATATTATATATATAATATAATTATATAAGTATATTATATATATATATCATATATATAAGTATAGATATAGTCAATAAGTTTGAGCTTTAAATTGAAAACTTTAAATAAGAAATATATAAAAAAATAAATTGTATGTTCAACAAAGAAATGAGATTTTGACGACAGATTAAAGAACTAATAATTTCTGAAAGCGATGTCCCTGTGACAAATGGCCAATACAACTACAAGAGTCAAAGTATCTAGATTTCATAAACAGGCTTATATCATAAACGATATATATCGAGTCTAATAAGCCTTCTAAGGCGATGTACAACATGAAGATATTTTCATACCCTGTTACCCCTTCATCGAATTACTGTAAGATTTTGATAGAATGTTTATATCAAAATTCAGTCCAGTTCAGTAGGGCATACTAAGGTTTACTGTAGTCGCTACGTTTTATGCATAATTATATTTAAGATTATTATTTGTATCGTTATTGAATTATTTGTAGTATAATGATATATAATTAGTGAGTGAAATTACTACTTATCTAATGGTATTAAGAAATGAATATTTACATATTAGATCCGTAGTACCCCCCTAAGTGGTATATTGTCCGCTTAGCTCCTAAAGTGAATCAAATTCGGTGTATAAATCTAAATCGTAGAGTCGTGTCAGTAGTCGTATGGTAAAAATGGAATCATAGTTTAGGCTATCCTGAAAGTAAAATTTGTTATCACCTTGAGAAACGACTTTAATTCTAATTAGTTTACACTACTGTCTAAAATGCTACCATTTTTTTTAATATCAGTTTCAAATATTTTATAATGATGGTTATTGTATTTCTTATTAAATTTTAATTAATTATTATCTATTACTTATTATTATTATTTAACTATTAATTATCATTATTATAATTATTTGACAATTGTGAGCGAGTCAAGATCGAAAGAATCTAATTTCCCGAGAACGATTTTGATAAGTGTATAAAATCGAAGCCCAATATAGGGAAATTCGAATTATTAATCAGTGAATACATCGCCTACGAGCATACAACAACGCCCCGGTTTAACGTATCAATGTAATGCTATCACCCTCGTAGTGAGCGCTACCCCCTTTAAAATTGAAATGCTTGGGTCAGAAGGTATCATGAATAATTTTTATGAGATTGAGTAAATAGCAGGAGGATGAGTAAGTAGATTACGGATCCGATTCCGGTAACCGGATTTATCTTAATATCCGGAAGTCAGGACAGGTCTACTCATCCATAGTGCCTCCTAATAGTGCCAACTGATTAATTATTATACTATTGTAATATATATAAATATAATATAACAGATTGAGTATGTCAACTTTAATATATAATGTGTTATCGAACCTAACGTATATGAGCTCAGTAATATGATGCTTATAAGGTCGAATAAAGGGTATTACTGGACCCCCCTATAAGGGAGTATCATTCCAAAAAAAAATTGACATAAACGAAATAAATGTCTTGGAGAAAGGATACGTAGATAATATTAATTAAGTAATAGAGTCAGTAGAAGGTATAGAATTTCGTGAAGAAAGAGGTCTGATCGTGCCAGAGAACTGTTGAGCGGACACGACACTTGGTTGTCATGTGCATAGTCACTTTAAAGTATCGCTCTAGTGCCAATGCCCGCTTAAGCTCCGCCGAGTCTTATATAAGATTTTTGACCTAAGAACCGCCATTAAAAAAATAGCAAATATATAAAAAAAGTAAATCAATAATAAAAAATAATATAAAAATATACATAAACCCAAAAAATAAAACTCTTATCATATGGTTATAAGTAATCAGTAATTATAGTTCTCCCTGAGTTAACATCTCTCTTACTTCTCGAGGAAGTCTCAGATTATGATATGTAATGATAATTCTAACACGATAAAGTGTGCCCTATAACACATTGTTAAGAGGACATGTGTATTGGAATGTAGCCAATGTGTTATAGACGAAAAAGTGACAGCAAGATGGAAGACAAAGATTCTAATGTTACCATGTTCATGAACCAACATTAAAGCTAAACTACCAACCCGGACCATGACCAATCGAGACCCATATCGGGTTGAGATTATGTAATAAAACTAACGTGCTAATATTAAACTCCAAGATTTCTATATTTACATATTATTTTAAAATAACATACAAGATAAATCATAATTTTTAATTATAATTATTTCATAAATTATATATTATTTCTTTTATAATTTTATTTCAATATATTTTGTTTTATAAAAATATAACTTAAAATATCCTCTTAGCGCTTTAGATTATTAGTTTATTTAGCGTAATAATAAACATAATTGTCTCGCGTTTATGTCTTTCATTATAAATGGCAAGGTAACTTATTATTAACCAAAACCACCCACCCTAACCTCTCATTCCAAACCTACCTTCTCTAAATATATACGATATAACAATGATCTATTAGCTTATTTCGATTTCAAGTCAAGTTAATTTTTACATAAAACTTATCTGGTTATACTAATACCTACTAAGCAGTAAATAATAAGCATATATATAAGTCTAATAATTACATAAACACCTATACAACTAATACCCTCCCCATCATCCTCCGAATTCTTATTAGATCTATGAATTCATTACATATATTTATAATACTATTAAAAAATAATTGTTATGTATTATTATATACCTAAATAAACATGTAAATCAGTAATAAAATTCAAATCACCACCTAACCCTCCCCTCCCCTCCCTTCCCACCCACCCTTTCAATATCTAGTGATCTATTGATCAATATTATTTCAAGTCATATTTTACTAAAATTGTTTATGAGTTTTAACATACCCTAATGTACCATAATATATAAGTAAATCAGTGTACAAATTCAAAACCACCCACTGCTTAACTCATCACCACGCCTCCATGTGATTTAATTTGAATTATCTTATTGTCTATTGATTTCATAATTCTAATAAATATTTTTACTGAAATTTTATTGAGTATTTATATACATTACCCTTAATAGTAAGAAATTCATAGATAATCATAAAACATACCCACTACAACCATCCTCACCACCCCTCCAGAATCTATTATGACTATTTGATTCAAGCAATATATAATGTTTTTTACTTTAATATTATGTATATTTTATAAATATATATACCTAATGTTTATACTGTCAATATTTCACAACATCTATATCCATCAACTAATAACTCGCCACTCCCTATGCCCCTCAAAAATTGCCGCCACCAATATATTCTTATTCACTCAAATAATGATTCTGGTAGTCCCTCGATGTCACATCCTATACCCCCTCCTAGTTAGAACATTCTGATATAATTAACCATAACAATAAAGTCTACACGTTCTTTACTCATACTGCAACCAACGAACTATCTCATGCTAAGCACGCTACTCAAAATATTTCATCTATTTATAACTAATCATACGTCAATCACTATATCTTAAAAATAAGGAAATATTAATACTAAACAACAACAAACCTAACAACTATCCTTCAAGCACAATATTACTTACTGATCTAACCATCATAACACGTCCTAACATTTTCAATTCTTCCATTCTTTTTTAAGCACTCTTCTAATTATTCTCCCATTTTATTTCTCTCAGGAAATATTACCGAATATTCACGTCAGACATAATATCTCTAATAATTCCTCAAACTGTTAATATTAAACTTAATATATCTAACACAGGTATATAATTTAATAAACATCAATAATATTTTTTCATGATTGTACCATAAATTATATAAATGGTGCTTATTAATGAAGTAAAATTCATTGGAATAAACATACGTTTTTTAAAAAATACACTATCAAATAAAACATTTTTTAAAAAAATCAAAATAAATACTGCAATTATCAAAAAGTACCATAAGAGAATATGTTCAACTTACTCGAATTTGTTCAATTATTTCCTTAATTTGAGGTTTAAATCCCATGTCCAACATCCTGTCTGCTTCATCAAGAACTAGATATGTACATCTTCGTAGATTTACTTGTTCTGTCCTCAGAAAATCTATCAGGCGACCTGGAGTTGCGATGCATATCTCAGATCCTCTTTGTAAGTCTCTAATCTGTGGTCCTTTGGCTGCTCCACCAAAAACACAAGTAGATCTTATTTTTGATGAGGCACCAAAATCTTGTGCCACAGTCAAGATCTGCTGTGCCAACTCCCGGGTAGGGGCTAAAACAAGAGCAATTGGTCCATCTCCACGCTCCAAATATGGCTGGTGATTTATGTGAACAATGGCTGGTAAAATATAGCCGAGTGTCTTTCCTGAGCCAGTCTGGGCAACACCTACAAAGTCTCTACCACTTAGTGCTATGGGCCATCCTTGTGCCTGAATAGGGGTTGGGGCCTCGTAGCCCTGTCCTCTGACTTCTGACATAACATAATCAGGGAAATCGTAATCAGAAAAATATTGAATGGGGTTGGGGATACCTTTCCCTCGAAGTGTTATCATTTTATCATTCCTGAAATATAAAATATAACTATTAGTTAAGATTTATAATACAAGGTCTACAGCTATACTATATTTATATAGTGGATTTTGTTTGTGCAAGTACTAGAATTCTAATGGTGAAATTCAAGTCTGAAAAAGTCAAAGTATATGTGGTTGTAACACACGGTCCATCTTAGGGTGATGTTGAGGAGATTGCCATTAAAAAAAAATAAAGGTTTTAATAAATTATTTTTCAATAATTTAAGCCTGATGCTTTTTTATATTTAAGATCCGATATGTTCTGTTATTCCATATTGGAATCTATATTTTACATTTTTATATTGCAACAATCAAATGATAAAGAGTTTGCAAAACCACATCAGTTGTTCACAAATCATAATTCATATTCAAAAATCAAAGTTTTCATTTTTGCACGCAGTAAATTATGAAATAATTAGCCTGAAACCAACTGTTTAATAAAAAAAAAATATTATAAAATTATTTTAAAATGCAATATTATATTTATTAATATTTTTTGTTTACGAATTATTCAGTTATATAAAGGCACAGAGTTTTAGACAAACTGCTTGATACTAACGCTTACGCACCTTTAACGCTGTTAGAACAAACTGAATTGCAACCTACTTATAATGCCCCAATGATTCGTTTTGCTGGGGACGATGAATTTAGATACGTTTTATCAGCTTAATCTTATTATAATTGCTTCGTACGTGGAAATTTGAATTTCAGTATTAAGGGCCGATTGGATCAGATTTTAAAAAGAAAAAGCAAAGCGGTTTGTTCTTTACTAATACAACCCTGTTGTAGGTATAAAACGTTTACGCGGTATATTTTCACACACATATCTTCTCGCTTCAACCAACCTCTTAATTGACATGCTCTCTCTTAAAGTGTCTGCACCAATCATGTTGGTTTGACATTGAATAACAGCTATTCAATGACGGCTTTTTTTTAAGATAAAAAAATGTTTATAGATGAGAGTAAGTTATTATGAATGGAGGCAAATTAAATACTTTATATAAATTCCTATTAAAAAAATTTTTTTTTCATCCATTCGAATAGTTAAACACCCTAGCTGCTAGTTGTAAATTATAAATGCGTCGGTTGCCGCAAACCATATGCAAACCCCAATTAGGAGGCACGAGTGCCAGCCCCTGATACATATAATTTAGTATATATATATCTATATACTATAAATATATTATATATATATGATATATATATATATATATTAATAATATATATATATATAATTATTACTAGTAATATAGTTATAGTACGGTAATATAGTATTTGCGATAAATATTTATATCTAAATATGTAAATAATATTACACATATAATAATATAAAATAAATATAACAAATATAACAAATATAATAAAATAATAGATCGAAAATAATATAATAAGATTATATATTACGTAAGGTAAACAAATACCTTATACCTCTAATAAGGTTCAGAATTTTGGATATGCAAAGTAACCTAGATCCAAGAGAGCAACCTGAGAGAGAAGAGAGGAAGCACGAGTAGTAAAAAGTCTTTGAAATTGCCTTTCAATTAATGTTTCATAAGTATAAGCGATATGTATATCTAATACGATCACGTTTAATTTGTTAGTCTCTTAAATATTATATCATATAATATACTACAAATAATATAATAATATATAATAGTATGGATAGCTTCTATAGGAATCATATATATATAATATAACAGTAATATATATTATAACCAGCAGTTCCGATATAGCTGAGATACCTGTATCTAAAAAACTAGGATAGCTAACAAAATACTGCAAACATTTTATGACAAATATAGGAACAAAACTACAAAAAAAATTCTACATAACTTTTGTTCAAGGCACGGAGACTTACCATCAGAGCGTGAATTGTGTAGTGTAACAGTGTTAGATCAAACTTATTCTCCTACATATGTTAAACACCTAAATTTTAAACAATACACTAATATTTAACCCCCGTAATTTGGGCTCAATTTACAATTAACACAACAAGTACAAATGCCACCATCATCATCGATCTACGCTTCATATTATACTATGTATTATAATATTTTCTGTAAATAAATAATTATTTCAATATACGAGTATAATTTCAATCTAACCAAAAAAAAAATAAAAAAACACCGACACTTTAAAATTGGTGATGAACCTCAAATTATAATAAATGATATTATATTTGTCTCCTTAATATTCATGTCTTTATAATATGGTACAGAAGGACATTTAAAGGACCAACTAGCAACTCGCCTCAAGGTTGAAAATAGCAATTTTATAGCAGACAAATCATTAGTAAGTTGCCAAAAATTCCAACAAAAAGCCAAAACTGGAGCAAGCTTAGCTACCAAACTACTTAGGAATTTGTATTTTTATAGTTAAGTGCATAGCTTATTGTCTCTATTTAAAGAACTAACCTAAGTGTCTTTTCTTGAGCTTCAATATTAAATTGACCCTGCTCTATAGTATTGTAATATTAAAAAAACGTACAATAAATGATTTTGTCTGCTTCAAAAGCATTCTATTGGACAAGGGCCTTGTTGAGTTTGTCCATAGGTGGATGTACTTAAAATTGTTAAAACAATTTCTTTTCACTCTCTTACTTTGCAACAAAAATTATATTTCCATCAAACATTCCTCATGCCTGCGCATCTTTAATTTGGAGGCGGCAGCGCCCCAGGGAAGCCACACTTAAAGACTTGAAGCGCACTGATTAATATATAATATATATAATATAATATAATAATACTATAATATACATATTATATATATACTACTATAAAGGTATATATCGTTAGAACGATATTAGTGACTATAATATAATAATTATAATATTATATATAATCATAAATCGAACATCCGCATCCCAATATCCGTCATCTGCGGATATTAAAAACAAACACTCCGATCCGCGGCAATGCGAACAAAAAATAACTTAAAGAGAAGAAAACTATTTATACATATATATCATATATATATACCTATAATAATATTAATATATATAAATAACTAATATATATATATAAATTGTATTAATATAATAGTTATAAATATACTACTATACTTTACATATATATATATTAGGTATATATATTATATATATATATTTATTTATCTTATCTTCTTAGACCATTATTCCGCATGACTGACAGGGTGGAGTCCCAATTGCAGAAAGATATGATTTCTACTTAACCTCCACAACACGTTATATGAAGACACGAGTTAATAAATGGTTGAGAGGATGTCGAAGCCCACCTTCGAACCATGCAAAAGAAAAATTTATCCTTTTCTGACTGTGTGTCAAACTTTTCATCCTTATAACGCCTAGAAATCGTCAAGAGTAGTAGCTCAAATATGATTTGTAAGCTAAATCGAATGTTCAGAGTATTTTAATAAATAATTACAAAAGATTGTTTTTTTAAACATTTTCTTTGCTTACACAACATTTTAGTTGAAAGTCAACAAATATTCGTCATTCTCTAGAAGTGGAATATAAGACAAACGTTGAGCAAAGAGCATCACAGCTTTATTGAAGACGTATCAACCTCGATATAACGGCAATTGATGCCTCGGAGGATACTGAAGAGGGAAAGAGGAAGAAGCCAAAGATAAAATTATAATTATTTTTTCAAATGCTATAAATGGGACGTTAGGAAGAGGATTTCCGGTTGAGCAGGAGTGATTCAGATTCAGACTGGATTGTTAATTTAGTTTGAACTGAAGTGATATCAGATTTGACTGAATGACTACAAGGAACTTCGAGCTGCATCAGATCTGAACAAATCATGATCAGTTTGTCTGGATGATTTCAGAGTTGACCTTTTAAATGATTGTTCGGATCGAACTGGATTGATTCAGATTGAAGTGGATCATTCAGTTTGAACTGGAATGATTCAGATAGACCGGGAAATGAATTCAGATCTTGAACTGTTATATGATTCGATTGAACAGGACTGTTGATTAGATCAACTGGAATGATGGTCAGATTGAACAGGACTGATTCAGATTGAACTGGAAATGTTACCGATTGAAGCTAGTTGACTGATTTAGTTATTGAACTGGAATGATCTCAGACTTGAATTGGAATGAATTCAAATGAAAACAGAGACAACCGATTCCAGATTGAGGACAGAGTGTCTAAGTATGAACTGGATGATTCATTATTGACTGGAATGATTTCAGATCGAATGAACTGCCATCAGTAGAACATGGACTAGATATCAGTTATGAACTGGCATGATTCAGAATCAGCCAACACTGATTTCGAGAGTGGAAACTGCAAATAATTGAGATTAAGCAGACTGATTCAGATTGAACATGCGATGAAGTTGAATCGGAATTTCTACAGTGACGAATGGAGGAATAAAATCTCGCTATTTGTTTTACAGGTGAGAACTTTAAGGCTCTTTGTCAAGTCACGTTTTTTATTGATCTAAGATCTGACTCCGTCTTCTCTCTTTTGTGAAGGGGTCAAAGTAAAGAAGAAAAAATGTTTATTTAAATTTCAACGAATTTAATTAATTTTCTATTAACTATATCCTTAATTATGAGAAAGATTTATAATTGTTTCCTAGAATTTCTTTTAAAATTGAAAAGAAGCTCTCCTCATTTTAATGTTAAAAATTATATGAAAGAACTTACTCACATTACTTAAATATTAAAATAAAAACTATTTTGTTTTTAATAGGTTTGGGGGGGGGGGGAGGTTGAATCTTATGAGTAACCAAGTTTCCCATTATTACTCATTTTTCATAGATATTTAATCTGAAAATTTTATAAAAAATTTTGATTCTTTTATTCAAACTGCAGTTGATAAATTTGCATAGAACCCAAGTGACCCCCGCCTGATTATGCCGCTTTGTCTGTTGTGTTAATTCTTTAATTATTATTACCTAATCGAGGTTTAGCATGAAAAATTTGTATTGAATATTATGAATATGAAAAATATCTTTGATTTATGATTCATATAACCTGTTATTTTTAATTATTTTCCTCTAAATATTGTTCATTATTAGACTTTATTATTATTATTTTATTATAATATTATATGTATTATATTATTATTATAATGATTTAATTTTATATCTTATTAATTATATTATCTATTATGATTATATATATATTATTATTTATAATTACTCTGATTAAATTATTATTATTATTTTATTATTTATTATTATTATTATATATTCATTATAATTATAATCATCATCTTATTATTGATTATTATTATAATTATATATGCCTCTCACGCCTTTTTAATTTCCAGTTATCTTACTATTATCTCTTTAAATTATTAAATGTTCTATAATATATATTATTCTAAATTATTAATATTGTTTATTATATATATTATTTATTAATTAATTATTATTATTATTATATCATATTAATTATTATTATTCATTATATTATTGTTATTCATTATTACATTCTGCAATTTTCGTGAATATAAAATTATAATTATTTTTTCATTTATGTATTATTATTATTCTACAAGCAGTATTATCTACTACCATAATATAAATTTTATTATTTTTTATTCATTATTGATTTTATTATTTATTATTATTATATTGATTCTATTATTATTGGTATTATTATTGGGATTATTTTATCGTATTATTTTTATTATAATTATATTATTATATTGCTTTGCTACTATATAATATATATTATTAATTAGGTATAGTAGTAAGTAGTATAGTAGTAGTTAGTAGTAGTAGATAAAGTATTTAAGTAGTAGTGTCGTTAGATAGTAGTAGAAGTATTAATATAAATAAGTAGGTTGTGGTTATAGTAACGCAAATTATTTTTTTAAATCATTGCTTAAAAAATGAGCTCATACCATATTCAAAGAATTAAAAACATATTTATTTTCATTTTGTTATTCATATACTCTAAATTTATGTAAATATAGTTATACCATAATATTATTTAAATATTATAATAATATTAAGCTTCATCAATTTTTATTATGAAAATTATTGTTTATTTATTGAAAAAATTGTTGGAACTTGAAACATAATTCCTTTAAATGTTAATAATTTTGTAGTATGTACAAAAACTATTTGTAGAGTGTAAAACTCCTAAAAAAAAAAATCATTCAATTCGATTGGGTTAAAAGAGTGGTGCTGTATGGCCGACCTCACCGCGGTGTTGGTGCCATAGTCATAGTAATTAAAAAACTTATCTTTGTGGTCAGCCGAGGAAAAGTTGGAAAT
>JABUQX010118757.1:5000-17388 GCA_015478945.1 Trachelipus rathkii | reverse complement strand
TGTAATAAAACCAGCTTCCTATATAGATAATATATATAATATATATAAGATATATATAAATATATAATATATATATATATATATAATATAATATTATATATATAATATATATATATATATATAAATATAAATATATTATATAATATATAATATTACGTAAGATATATAATAATAATATATTAATAGATATAATATATATATATATATATATATATTATATATAATACATATATATTATATATAATATAATATAGTAATATCAAAAGTCCAGTTTCTGATCAGACCAACTGAATATGGTGACGAGTCGTCAAAAATCGTTAAAAAAGTTACTCATGTATACCCCATAGTGAACATGATAGTACATAACTCCTGATGCGCATATACGGTATAAATAGCACCATATAATAACGGGTAAATATATATAATATAGATATAATATATTATATAATAATAATATATATATATATATATATATATATATTAATAATATATAAATAGATATATATTGCCAGAGTTGCTTAGACAGCGTGTAATTAGAAACTACAAATCCTACACTAAACAAATGACATTCTTGAATCAGATTGACGTTAGATGACCAGAATTTATTTCTTATTTATTTATTTTTGTATTTTTAGGGGGCTCGGGCCAATGGGACAGGGGGATGAATCCCCTTGTCGTCTACCAGTAAAGCTGAGAGACCCGGACTCCTTCCATCTTTGGTTAACTGGGGTATTCTTTACGTTTAAAAAAAATTAACATTTTCTACCTATTCTATGCACAAACGAGAGGAAGATAAAAAGCAATTTATAGAAGCCGTCATTCAGTCCCTCAAGTCACTGAGTCAATCTACTCACATAGTCCCCATATAGACTAGACGACTCAAGTCATCATATTCCCCAAAATTGAGTCCTGATTATGATAACACTTTTTGCCATATACAGATATATATATAAACTATATTAATTACATACATAATATGAATATATATATATAAAATATATAATACATTATATATATTATATATAATATACAAAATTAATATTATAATAAATATAGAGAACATTAATAAATTACCTTCCAAAACAGTAGACCTTCCTCTACTACTTTGTCTTTGGTGAGATGCAGCCATCTGAGCTTTTATATGTTTTAAGGTAGTTTTTCAGATACAATATCATCCCTAAATGCTAAATGTCTATTTTTTAAAAGTAATTTCACAATACAAAAATTTTTAAAAGATAGAAGAATTTTAAAATTTTAATATTAAGCTAATAAGCTAACCTGCTTAAAAAAAAATATATATATATATATATATATATAAATATATAATATTATTATATATATATATATTATATATATAGATATATATATATATATATATATATATATATATATATACCGTTATACTATATATATCATATATATATATAATATATTTATATTATATATATATAATAAATATATATATATATATATATATAAAAATATATATATATATATATATAATTTTTTTTTTACTTGGTAGCCACCCATTCCTCTCCTACGAGAAGTGGGCAATATCAAGATATTGTGCCACCACAGCTAGCCAGGCCCAGAGATCCATTAGAGTAAGCATGTCGAAGTTGCATCTAACATCTGTCAAGTCAGAGCAGTCTAATAAGAGATGTTCTGTGTCGTCGTTTGTTTGGGAGGAACACCTTTGACAGTTGGGAGAGTGCTTTATGAATTTTAAATTTATATTCCTGAGAGCAGTGATGGGACATTACTGTGGGTTGACTGTCCAAAGGTTCTTCTGTATGGGATATATTGGGTGGATGTGTTTATAGTTTGGTGTTTTTTGGATTTATGGAGATCATTCTTTGGGTTAATTGGGTATGAATATGTTTGATAATGGGGATATCTGAAAGGGGGGAAGGGTTTTGTTTACGCTAGAATAATATAATACTGGTGGGATTTTTTTCCTTCTAGGTGCTAGATGTAATGTTTGATGTAGAGGAATGATTGAGTGATTTACTATAAAATTGACAGCCTATCATATTCTTAGAACTTTATTTAGTAGTTTCTAGTTTCTAACTATTGGTTTGTGATATTGTCGGCACCCAGGCTATGATGCTTACTTTAAGAAAAGACGAAGGTATTGTCTGTATACTATTGAGAGGGTCTCTATGTTGGCAAAAGTTTGTTCCAGTTAATGCTTTCAGAGCATTTAATTTATTTGTGGCTATAGAAATAATATTGTATATAAAAAGTGAAACGTAGGACGTTGAGTTGTTTATTGAGGGCAAGTCTATTGTTTGATAGGAGAAATGCTAGGTGAAGATTTGATTCTCTTTGTTCGGGGTAAATAATGTAATAGAGGATATTTGAGGAGGTGCAGTCATCATTCTTTGTTGTTAGCCATTGTTCAAAGTTGGTTTATAAATTGTTGTAGTTCTCTGCATGCTGCATTTATAGAAGAGTTTTGAGCTGTGATTGTTAGATCGTCTACATATATTGGTAATTTTCAGTAAGGCTATTGGGGTAAGTCATTATAAGAAGGTTAAAGAGTTGGTGATAAGAATAGTGCCTTGGGGAATATTATATATATTAATATATAATATATATATATATTTAATATCATATTATATTATATCACATATATATGTAAAATAATTATATATATATATATATATATATATATATATATATATACTATATTTGTTTTAAATATTTTTTGTTTATGAAATATAGTAAAATAACAAAAAATTTCATTCTAACTATTTACGGAGTATATTCGTTTTCAGCGTACCAAAATATATAAGAAACAGTTCATGCTATCCATTTAACAAAATTTCTGTCATCCAGTGTAATCATTAAAACAATCGATTATCAAAAAATTTTAATATCATTTATTGATAATCTGAAACATATTTCAATAGTTTCTCTTCATCCCTACATGAAGGAAGGAAGGGAAGCCGAAACGTTATGATTTTCTTAGGGTTATTTTTTATATTTTTATTGAAAATATTAACATAAAATGTACGAAAATCAGTAAAAAAAAAAAAAAATTCAAATAATTTTTTAAAACCATTTTTGTAAATTAAATGTTTATAGTTTTAATACTGTATTTGCATGAAACCAAAGTCAGTAAATAGTAATACTCCACAATTACCGCAACCCTAATAGGGCCATTTGAATTTCTTAAGTGCTCTTAAGCAGTATTGGAACAGTAAAAATGTACAAATTAGTAAGGGAGAACTTTAACTGTTTTAGGGCCAATATAAGCCAACTTATGTTACATTGCTATATATGACTTTATAGTTTATTTTAAAACATGGTAAAGTAAATATTAATAAATTTTTGCTTAAACTTCTTCAATACGTATTATGACTATTATTTTTACTTCCAATCTTTGCAATTTTAGTCTACGACGTCAAAACAAACTTCCTGAAAAAGCTACTTGTCATAAATATTTGCGTAATCAGCTGACTGAGTGATATGGTAAGGTGGCCAAATGTAAGAAATTCAAACCGGCCGAAATAAATTTTAAAAAGATTTGCGTGACCTTGGGTTTAGGTTGTTTTAAACTTCTGTACACAATTATTGTATTTATGCCACAATACTTACATACTTATTTCAAAGTTATTTGTGTACAGTGTAAATTTTTCCGGGATTCACAAAGAAATAGCTCTACGGTCTTTAGTTGCAATTTCGAATGGATTATTTAGAAATTTTTGCGTATTTTTATCTTATCCACGAAGAAGAGCACGGAAAATAAATTAAATGTTAAATTTACAAAAAAATATTATCTTCATCTTTACTATGATTTTCATCTAGTCCTTGCTGTAACTAGGCCTATTTTTGAATGATGTACGTCGTTCCTGTTTACAAGAAAATGATAAAGGCCGGTTAGATTTGACAGACTTGTTTACCTTAAAGGGTGAGGGGGTATCAATTTTCTAAAAAAAATAAAATAAAATATTCTAATCATTTTTGATACACTGGTCACCAATATAGTCATTATTTTATCATTATTTTGTGTAAATAATAATCCCAGATGTCCCCCGATTTTATTAAATCCTCAGTTATATTTTACTTTAAAAAAATTAATAATGAAAACGAAAATCGCGCTCTCTTTAGGAAAAAGTTACAGCCTAAAGTTTGTTAAAACTCAACTCCCATAGTCTTTTCATTTTATTCATTAATGGAGCCTTATTTCAACTCTAGTTCAAGATATGGCTCCAGTGGAGTGCTACGTAACATGAAAAAAATCATGTACGAACTTAATAAATAATTCATAACCTGAACTTGGATGGCCCTAAAAACGAGCACGAGCATAATAATTTGTGTTATAAGAAAGCTTCTCAGTAAATTTTAAGCTGAGATGCTGTAACTTTTTTTCTTAAAGACAAACCATTTTCATTTTGGTAATTGTTACCCAGAGGGTTGTCACCCCCGATTTTTATGAAAATCACAGGATATATTCTAAAAAAATAGTAGTACAGAATAGTGAAAACGAAAAAATTGTGCTTCTTTAGGAAAAAAGCGTACGAGCTCTCAAAGTTGTGAAAAAACCCCATAGGATTTTTTAATAAAAAAAAAACATAAATTTTTTTTTTTTGAAAATCAAAGGATTATACTCTAAAAAAATAATAATGAGGAATAGTGAAAACGAAAGCGTAGTCTCTTATTACACAACATTACAGCGTCTGAGAGTTAAAAATTTCCATAGACTTTTCTTATAATAAAATTAGTGGGCCTCGTGCTCCGTTTTAGGCCATCCTAGTTCAGGTTAATGGTAAGATTAGTTAATTTACATAATTTTCCTGTGTATACCGAACAAAACTTATATAACCTGACTTAGAGGCCTGAAATGAGACCTACTTGATGGATCAATATAGAAAAGTCTATGGGATTTTTAACACTTTGAGAGGATGTAACTTTTTTCTAAGAGAGCACAATTTTCGTTTTCACATTCTTCATATTATTTTTTTAGAGTAATCCTGCCGATTTTCATTTAAAAATCGGGGTGACAACCCTCTGGGTAACAATTACCTTCATTTTTTTTAAGATTCATTATTATTTTAGAGTATAACCAATAATTTTAAATTTTTTTTTTTTTATGTAAATCTTATGGGATTTTTAACAAACTTTGAGAGTGTAAATTTTTTCCTAAGAGAAAATCCTAGAGATCTTTTTAACAACTTGAAGGACTGTAACTTTTTTCCTAAAGAGTGCCGAATTTTTGTTTATCACTATTCATGATTATTTTTTATGAGGATATCCTGTATTTTTATAAAATCAGGGTGACACCCCTCTGCACTACTATGACATTACTTTTTAATGTAGATCGATTATGATCTTAATTAGCTCATTTAAGTTAGGACATACATAACAAAAATAGGTTAAGACAAGGTTTACTGCAACTTCGGTCTATAAAGGTTAAGACTAGGTTAGGATTAGGTCTGGCAGTGTCAATTTATACAGCCCACTGCATGCATTAGGAATAGTTTCTGGCAGTTGAGCTAGGTTAGGTTGTTTTGGGTTTGATAAAAGATCTCTAACAAAACTTTATATAACCTTATATAGCTCTACTTCCAGCAACTCTTATCTATCAAATTTATGTAAGACAAGCCCTAGGGTGCTGTGTGGGTTTTGCATTAGCTTGTTAAGTGATTGGTTCTTTATTCTAGTTGACTGGGACAGTCAATAGATCCATGTGGCTTCTTACTGTCTCTATATATACTTGGTTTACTGTTAATGCCTGCAGCTTTATGGATTGATGTTGCTATTAACCAAGTTTTATACCTGTATGGATTGACATTGCTGTAAACCTAGTCATAAAGTGTTTTCCTGCATTGGGCAATATTGATGTACTGATCAGGAAAATACTAATTATGGTATTTTTAATGCAGAATACTTAACTATAAATAATTGATTTTTAAAATATATTTCAGATACTGTATAATTTTTTATCTCATCTTTAAATGAATTATCAAGCATTTACAGCATCACTGCAAATTGGCTGATTGTCAGTATCATGCAGAAAGGCTGTATGTAAATGTCAAAGAGTGTTGAAAACAATTAATATTTTTATTAAAATATTAAAAATTTATTACTTTGATATATCTTAAATAAATATTGATCTGCATTATTCCAATGAATATTAAAACGAGGTAATGATTATTTTGGTTATCAGCATATCAAAAATGACTAGAATCTCATAAAAGGAGTAATTTTTTTAGAAAATCTGTACCCCCCTAAAGAAAATGAGTGTCATTTTAACATCTCTGATTGTCAAAAAAGTTTCAGGTTACTAAAAAGTCAATAGAGGAATATTTGGGTAACAAGATAAGCATGCTTTATGACTCTTGGCATGGGTTTTAGAAAGGATAGGTTGTGTCAGACAAACCTTTCTGAATTTATGGAATATATATATTACAATTACTACATGCATTGACTGGGATAGATCCAATTGAGGTTATAGCTACTGTATACCCAGACTTCAGCATCGTTTTTGATAAGGTACCCCACATCAGGCTGATACAAAAGTTATCACATTGTGATTGCTGTATAGGTGGAAGTGGTTCATGGTTGGAATTATAAGTGGTTGAAGAATAGAAGGCATTGTACATTACTGGATGGCAATACGTCCTCTTGGGAAAGACTATAGAGTGGTTTCCCACAGGGATCAAAACTGGGGCCACAATTATTCCTCATTTACATAAATAATATGGACCAGGGACTTAAAAATAAGGTTTCTAAGTTTGCAGATCTATGATACCAAAGCGACTAGACTAGTCTACCTTTGTAAGGAAAAGTGTTGGATGTAAGTAAGTCTTTGCTAAGTACCCCAAGTAAGGCTGATGCAAAAGTTATCACATTGTATGGGACAGTCTCGACAGGCCCATGTGGCTTCTTACTCGCTCTATATTCTTAATGTCTGAAGGTATAGTGATGCATGGTTGGATTATTGGTTGATAAATTAAGTCGTTGTTTACTACTGAATAATAATAAACCATCATGGGAAATAGTGAAATGTTTTGTCCTATAGGGTTCACTGCTGGGGGGCCACTTTTGTTTTTCATTTATCTGGGCCAGGGACTTAAATGTAAAGTTCCTAAATTTACAGAGGACACCAAAGCGACTAGCCTACCTCTGCAAGGAATAATGATGGATATGTGAAGATTCAAAGTAATCTATATAGACTTCTTGACTGGGCAGATAAGTGACATACAAAGTTTATTAGTGAAAAGTGTAAGGTTCTTCATTAAGTTACTCACATGAATGATTTAACTACAATATGAATAATGATTGGCTCTAGTCTTTTGATTAAGAAAAAGATTTGGATGTGATTTTAAGCAGTAATCTCCAATACAGAATCTTTGATTGAATGTTGAAAATTTTTATCTGACTAAAATCTCATTCATAATATTAATTAAATATCTTGATACCACAGAAGACATACTGCATCTATACACTTTATAATAACTATCTGATTAGGCCTGTGTGTGTGTTTGTGTCTGTTAAGGTTTTAACTAAATTGTAAATTTGCTTATTAAGTTAACTACCGTATATATTAGTTTATATCTGGGAGACTCGAGCATCTTTTCTGTTCATACATTTGACAAAATATTGTTGAAAATAGGTTTCTTTAAAGTTTGTTTAAAGCTTGCAAATATGTAAAATGATAAATACGATAATAATTCATTAATATCTTAACAAGCTCAGGGTCAACTTAGATGATCTAAACATCTTGTCTTGTATTAAATAAGCTGAGAAGCAAGTAGAGAACTGAAAAGTTATGGAAGCTCATCAAAGTATATAGAAAAATTGAAATAAATTTTAATTTGGCTACTTATTAATCAATAATAAATAATAATAAAAACAAATTTATTGTCCTATTTTAAAGGAATAAATGTTTTTATATAGTATTTTTAATTTCATTTGCTTTATTATGAGTTTTGTATGTGATTTTGTTTTAGCAACCAGAAATGCTGAATCATTATGGCATTGGTAAATGGTGATCTATGTTTTGCAAAATATATATATATATTATTACATATTATTATATATATATATATATATATATATATATATATATTATATATATATACATATATATATACATATATATATATATATATACATATATATATATATATACATGGTAACATTAGACAGCTAATCGATTAAGGTACAAAAATTTTTCTTTTAAAATTTTCAAGTTCAGAAAAGCTATATTAGCTGGGTTTTAAGAAAATTCTTTAGTGGTCAAGCTTCTGGAATTATGCCAGAAGCTTGCCACTAGACAATTTTCTTAAAAAAATCTAACTTAACTTAACTTTTTTCTGAACTTACAAATTTTTTGAACTTAGAAAAATTTTTGGTCTCAAAAATGTACGCTGTCTACAGCATTACCTATATATTATATATATATATATATATATATATATATATATATATATATATATATATATATATATATATATATATATATATATATATATATATATATATATATATATATATATATATATATATATATATATATACCTATATATATATATATAATTCTTTGCAGAAATTTTTTTACTCAAGTTTTAATAATAATAAAAAAAACAATGGAAGAAAAAATAGACAATTCAATAAATAATAAAATAGAAAATTCCCAGACAGAGAGTGAAAAAAATCAAAACCTGTCAACAAACACAGAAGACAGTACGTTGGCCCCTCCTTATATCCAGCATCTACTTCTTAAATTCAACTATAAATGAAACCTCAAGTCTAACACTCGTAAATAACAACTACTAACATTTCTCTCAAAATTTTTATTTTTTTTAATTATTATTATTATATTTTATTTTAATTCAATTTTATTATTATTATTATTATTATTATTATTATTATTATTATTATTATTATTATTATTATTATTTTGTTACATTTACTAATTACTGTATAAACTTTTAAATTTGGGTTATGGAACTGGAAATTTATTCTGTGAGATAATCTTTTCAAAATAGTTTATTATAATTTCCTAGTTAATATTAATTTATTGTTGCAAGTTAAATTGAGATGTGGAGATATAGTGGAAGAAGTCCAGCAGATCATGCAATACTCCTAGTGATGGGAAAAAAACACCACACATTTTAAGATTAAATTATTCCAATACACCCTGATACATGGGGTTTGAAAGTGTGTAAGTTAAAGTAAATAAGGAAATTAGAAGAAGGGAAATGTGTGTGAGATTTTACCATTAGAGTACTCTCTTGTAAGTATTGGAAGTTATTATCCATGAGGGTGTGAAGTTCGGTGGTTACTGCACTTTGTATGTTTTTTAGTTTCAAAACTTTGTCCCTTCAATTTTGATTTTAACTTTGGGAAGAGAAAAAGTCACACAGGACTAAATTTGGGCTGTTTGGACGATGTGAAACTGAGGGAATTTCTTTGCCAGAAACTCGATTGGTAGAACTATGTGGGCTGGCGCGTTGTCATGGTTTTGCACCCAATAGCATGCAATGTCCACTCAGACTCGTAGAACCCGCCTGTGAAATCGTTTTAAGATGGACATTATTAACTGTCATTCCTAGAGCTAAAAATTCTTTGTTGACAAATCCATGACTGTCGAAAAACACAATAACCAACATTTTCACCTTTGATCTGCTCATGTGCGTTTTTTATCGGGTGAGAAGAATTTTTTGTGTGCCACTTCTGACTTTGCCGTTTTGTTTCCGGAGAGTACTCGAAAACCCATGCATCATCTGTTATGACTTTGTCAAGGAAATTTGGCTCCAGTCTTAGGCATTCCAGTACATCCCAACATATTCGCAACCGATTCTTCTTTGCTCCAATGTCGAGTGTTTGGGCACCAGCTTTGCAGAAATCTTCCCCATATACAGATGGGTTGTTAGAATTCTGTGCCAGAGGTTTTATCCAAGCCCATTTCCTATGCAATCGTCTGAACGTTTTAACGGCTATCTTTTGCCATCACAGTGCGTACCAATTCCACATTAATCTTAGATCTTGAGATTGGCCATCCAGATTGATGTTTGTCCTCCAAATCTTCCACCTAAACACCATTGTTTTCGATATTGTGGCGACACTGTACGTTTCTCTTAACGAATGCGATATTTCAGTGGCGGATTTGCAGAATTTAATGCAAAATTTGGTCGCAGGCCCTTTGCTAAGTATTTGCTTGCATTGCCAACATAACAATGAAACAACATACACTCACACTCAAGGCCAACTTAACCGATCCAGTTGAATCTGGTGTGTTCACATTGGCAAGACAGTTGCCAACACTCCTGTAAACAAGACGGTGCTGTAGCATTGCAAGTTAGTCGTTGATGACATCAGTAAACTTACTTTTGAGACACCTCGTATTTATTCAGTATATAAAGTACAATAAAAATGTTATTTGAATTTTATTTTGTTTTTATGTAAGACTACATGGTTATGGGCGACATATTCAGTCATTTGGGGGTCGAACTGTGCTTGGCATAATGTTCTCCACCTTTTGTTTTTTTATTTAATAAATTTTTTTTTAGCTTGATGTGTGATATTGAATAATGCATTTAAAAATTAGTAATTATATGCATTATAAAATAATAACTATTTTCAGAAATTATTTAGCTTTAGAAAATTATGGGCATTTACTGGTCCAGGATTTTTAATGAGCATTGCTTACCTAGATCCAGGAAACATAGAATCAGATTTACAGTCAGGATCTCTAGCTGGTTATAATGTAAGTTGCCTTTTTTACATCAAAACTTTCCACATTCCAACTAGCTTACTGTACATAAAAATAAAATTTTTAAATTTTGAAGTTAATTTATTTAATTTTATTTTTTTATTCTTGAACAGTTATTATGGGTATTAATGTGGGCAACAATACTTGGTCTTCTCATGCAGAGGTTAGCAGCTCGATTAGGTACTGTAACGGGGTTGCATTTGGCAGAAGTTTGCTACAGACAGTATCCAAAATATCCCCGTTTACTCCTGTGGATAATGGTTGAAATTGCTATTATCGGCTCAGATATGCAAGAAGTTATAGGAACATCTATTGCTATTTATCTTTTATCCAATCAGACGTGAGTGAATTACAACTTTTATATATATATATATATATATATATATATATATATATATATATATATATATATATATATATATATTATATATATATATATATATATATACATATATACATATACATATATACATATATAATTATATATACATATACATATATACATATATATATATACATACATATTATATATATATATATATATATATATATATATATATATATATATATATATATATATATATATATATATATATATACATATGGTATAACAGGTGGCTTGGGGTGTCAGGAAAATGAGAATGGTAGGGAAGGTGATTGATTTCAGAAGAGAGAGGTATGTGTAAGTAACACTTTCTTCTTTAAACACAAGAGCATCCATAAGTATACTAGAGTTGGTAGAGGTGGTATCGAAGGAAAAGTATGATTGATTTTGTGTTGGTGAAGATGCTGGAAGTATGTGTTGATGTTAAACTGTGAGGGGTTTAGGAATGGGATTAATGGATCATTATGTTGTTCTATGTAAAATTAAGTTAGTGGGGGGGCTGATGGAGAGGAAGGTGATACGAAGGAAGTAGGTAAAATTATGAGTGAGAAGGCAAGAGAACAAGGATAAGTATGTAAGAGTGCCCGCTAGTAGACCAGTGAATGTGTGGAAACAAGTTGATACTGGAACAAATCTAAAGTAAACACAGCTAATTGTTAGTAGCAAATGAAGTGTGTGGAGCAAGCAAAGTAGGAAGCAGAAATGTTAACAGGAAATGGTGGAAAGAAGAGGTGATGCAAGCGTTAGAGATAAAAAGAAGTGGGTTGAAATACTAAAAGCAAATGATAAAGTCTCAAAAGAAAGATGCTGGAATTATATAAGGAGGAAAGAAATACTTAAAAGGTGCATACTCGTAGGAGAGAAAACAAGAGGTAAATGAACAGTTTGGAAGAAGGATGAAATGGGGACCTACAGGAATAGGAAGCCTTTCTGGAAGGAAGCGCAAAGTTAAAAATGAGAACAAGGGGAATCTGGGTTTAGAATAATGAATAGGGATGGTGCTGGTAACTGATGAAATGGATGTGGAGGGGAGTGTGGAAAAAGAACATCAAAATCTGCAATAACATTAGAATGAAGAGGTGATAGTGAATGTGTGGGCTTGATGGGTGCGAGAAGGAATAGGTATTTTGGGGGATGAGGTTATTAGTAAGGAGGAGGCAATGGGTAGGAGTGAGAAAGCTGAAGAATGGTAAATCTGGGCAGGTATAGATGAACTACTGGTGAAATGATCAAAAGAACGGAGGCAAGATGGGTGATTGATTGGATTAAGTTAG
>JABUQX010118756.1:10000-24986 GCA_015478945.1 Trachelipus rathkii | reverse complement strand
GTTGGCTGGTTGTTATTGAAGCAGCTAGCAGTATGCTGCTACGCTGGCTACGCTGGTTATTGGCTATTATTATTACTATAATATTGGGCTGCTGGCTATACATATTGGCATATTATTGGCTACTATTGCTATATATATTATTAGTTATGCCATATAGTTGTTATTGGCTATATATACGCTATTGATATGCTATATACATACATGTTATTATTACATACATACATATACATACAGCTGTAGCATACAATAGTTATTGAAGTTAGTTGGTTATTACATATATTATTATTACATATTATTATTAGATGATATATTACATAGTTAAGTTGGCTATTATTACATATATGCTGAGGAGCTGTTACAGCAGCTAGAGCGCTGGCTGTTGGCTGGTTGCTGCTGGTTGTTGGGAGCATTATTATGGCATATACTACATACACATACATACATATTGTTGGTTACTGGTTACTACATATTGGCTACTGGCTAGCTACACACTGGGCTACTACATACTGGCTACATGGTGGGCTGGCTGGCTTATTATTATTATTGGCTACATATTATTGTTATGAGCAGCATATTAGCTATGAGCTATTAGGCCATATTGGTTGGTTACGGTTGGCGCTGCATGGTTGGCTATTGCTGGCTGGTTAGCTGGCTATTGCCACTACAGCTGGCTGGCTATACAGCTGAAGAAGCACAGCGCTGGCTGGCTGCCATTGGCGGGCACAGTTGCTGGCTGGCATTGCTGTTGGGCCGAGGGTCCTCGACCGCGAAAGATTATGCTATACATGGCTGTCTGCTGGCTGGTTGGCTACTACATTGTTATTACTACATATATTACATATTATTATTATTATATGTTATTATTATTATTATTATATATATATATTATTATTGAGCAAATAGTTGTATTATTATATATATATACATATATTATTACTGGTTATTATTGTTGCTGCCATTACGCTGGTTACATGATAATATTGGTTGGCAGCTGGAAGAAGAAGAAGGCTGGTATATTACTGAGCTACGCTGGTTATTGGCTACTACATATATTGGTTACTATAGCATTGGTACTGATATTGTTACATACATGGCTACACACACATGGCAGCATACTACTGAGCATTGAGCAGCGAGTGGTGCTATATATATATATATATATAGATCAGTTATATATATATATATATATATATATATATATATATATATATATATATATATATATATATATATATATATATATATATACGCGTGAAGTTAGCGACCGATTTTAGCGATCGATTTTTTTTTTTGCGCCACAAAAGTAGCCAACTCACAAATGATAGGACAAACGTTAAAATAAAAAGGACAACACAAAATTAGCAAAGAAAATAAAAAAGGACAGTATTTTTAATTTAAAATTATGAAAAAATGTAAATTACGAAATCTAAAATCTAAAATATAAAATCTAAAATATAAAATATTATTTAAAAATCGATCGCTAATAAAAAAGGACAGTATTTTTAATTTAAAATTATGAAAAATTGTTAATTACGAAATATAAAATTTATAATACAAAATATAAAATATAAAATATTATTTAAAAATCGATCGCTAAAATCGGTCGCTAACTTCACACCTCTGATCATTGATGTGAAGGTTATAGATTGATTTTATACATACTTATTATATATATTATATATATATATATTGGTTATATTACTAAGGCTGGCTATATATATATATATATATATATATATAGGCATAGATGTAGATTGTGGCCTATACTCATATCTCAAAAACTAGAATAGCTACAGCGAAAAAGAATACATTGCTGGAATGCTGGTCCAATTTTAGTGCGGAAAATGTTAAAAATAAAAAAAAATAAAAAATAAAAAAATAAAAAGTATCTCAAAAACTACAATAGCTACAGCGAAAAAGAATACATTTTTGGAATCCTGGTAAAATTTTAGATAGGAAAATGTAAAAAAAATGAAAAAATAACAAAAAATTATTGTTAATAATTATAGTAATATGATTAGAGAGCCTATTTAGAGACCTTTTATTGGTTACTCGTTAAAATAAATACTTTCTATTAAATTTGCTTTTTTTTTTTACTAAAGAATACCCCAATGGTATACCGCAACGATGGCAGGAGTCGGGGTCTCTCGGCCTTCCGGGGAACTACGGGGTAGGACTAATTCCCCCATTTTTAATTCAACTTGTAAATACTACAATTTCCGATATGATACAGATATATGGATAGCAATGTTTCATTTACTAGACATTAAGGAAAGTTTCCCTAAATCATCTTCCGTTGGCAGGGGCTCAAGTTTAAAAGTTCCTGGAATCTTTGTATCTGTGTATATAACATAAAAAAATCGATCGCTAGCTGTACATTTTTAATTCAACTTGTAAGTACTACAATTTCCCATATGATACAGATATATGGATAGCAACATTTTATTTACTAGACATTAGAGAATGTTTCCCTAAATCATCTTCCGTTGTCAGGGGCTCAAGTTTAAAAGTTACTGGCATCTTTGTATCTGTGTATATAACATAAAAAATCGATCGCTAGCTTAACATTTTTAATTCAACTTGTAAGTACAACAATTTCCCATATGAAACAGACATATGGATAGCAACATTTTATTTACTAGACATTAGAGAATGTTTCCCTAAATCATCTTGCCGTGAGCTCAAGTTTAAAAGTTAATGACATCTTTGTATCTGTGTATATAACATAAATCGATCGCTAGCTGTACATTTTTAATTCAACTTGTAAATACTACAATTTCCCATATGATACAGATATATGGATAGCACAATTTCATTTACTAGACATTAAGGAAAGTTTCCCTAAATAATCTTCCGTTGTCAGGGGCTCAAGTTTAAAAGTTACTGACATCTTTTGTATCTGTGTATATAACATAAAAAATCGATCGCTAGCTGTACATTTTTAATTCAACTTGTAAATACTACAATTTCCCATATGATACAGATATATGGATAGCACAGTTTTATTTACTAGATATTAAGGAAAGTTTCCCTAAATCATCTTCCGTTGTCAGGGGCTCAAGTTTAAAAGTTACTGGCATCTTTTATCTGTGATATAACATAAAAAATCGATCGCTAGCTTTACATTTTTAATTCAACTTGTAAATACTACAATTTCCGATATGATACAGATATATGGATAACACAATTTCATTTACTAGACATTAAGGAAAGTTTCCCTAAATCATCTTCCGTTGTCAGTGGCTCAAGTTTAAAAGTTACTGACATCTTTGTATCTGTGTATATAACATAAAAAATCGATCGCTAGCTGTACATTTTTAATTCAACTTGTAAGTACTACAATTTCCCATATGATACAGATATATGGATAGCAACATTTTATTTACTAGACATTAGAGAATGTTTCCCTAAATCATCTTCCGTTGTCAGGGCCTCAAGTTTAAAAGTTACTGGCATCTTTGTATCTGTGTATATAACATAAAAAATCGATCGCTAGCTTAACATTTTTAATTCAACTTGTAAATACTACAATTTCCAATATGATACAGATATATGGATAGCAACATTTTATTTACTAGACATTAGAGAATGTTTCCCTAAATCATCTTCCGTTGTCAGGGGCTCAAGTTTAAAAGTTAATGACATCTTTGTATCTGTGTATATAACATAAAAAATCGATCGCTAGCTGTACATTTTTAATTCAACTTGTAAATACTACAATTTCCGATATGATACAGATATATGGATAGCACAATTTCATTTACTAGACATTAAGGAAAGTTTCCCTAAATCATCTTCCGTTGTCAGGGGCTCAAGTTTAAAGGTTACTGGCATCTTTGTATCTGTGTATATAACATAAAAAATCGATCGCTAGCTGTACATTTTTAATTCAACTTGTAAGTACTACAACTTCCGATACGATACAGATATATGGATAGCAACATTTTATTTACTAGACATTAGAGAATGTTTCCCTAAATCATCTTCCGTTGTCATGGGCTCAAGTTTAAAAGTTACTGACATCTTTGTATCTGTGTATATAACATAAAAAATCGATCGCTAGCTGTACATTTTTAATTCAACTTGTAAATACTACAATTTCTCATATGATATAGCAAAATTTCATTTATTAAACATTAAGGAAAGTTTCCCTAAATCATCTTCCGTTGTCAGGGGCTCAAGTTTAAAAGTTACTGGCGTCTTTGTATCTGTGTATATAACATGAAAAATCGATCGCTAGCTTAACATTTTTAATTCAACTTGTAAATAATACAATTTCCGATAGGATACAGATATATAGATAGCACAGTTTCATTTACTAGACATTAAGGATTTCCCTAAATCATCTTCCGTTGTCAGTGTCTCAAGTTTAAAAGTTACTGCCTTGTATCTGTGTATATAACATGAAAAATCGATCGCTAGCTTAACATTTTTAATTCAACTCTTGTAAATACTACAATTTTTCGATATGATACAGATATATAGATAGCACAGTTTCATTTACTAGACATTATGAAATGTCTAAATCATCTTCCGTTGTCAGGGGCTCGTTTAAAAGCTACTGACATCTTTGTATCTGTGTATATAACATAAAAAAATTGCTAGCTTAACATTTTTAATTCAACTTGTAAGTACTACAATTCCATATGATACAGATATATGGATAGCAACATTTTTTTATTTACTAGATTATTGAGAATGTTTCCTAAATCATCTCTCCGTTTTCAGGGGGCTTTAAGTTTAAAAGTTACTTGGCATCTTTGTATTCAGATATAAACATAAAAATCGATCGCTAGCTTTACATTTTTAATTCAACTTGTAAATACTACAATTTCTATATGATTCAGGATATATGGATAAGCACCATTTTATTTACCATACATTAAGGAATTTTTCCCATATATTCTCTTCCGTTGTCAGGGGCTCAAGTTTAAAAGTTACTGCCATCTTTGTATTATATATAAACATAATATATATATATATATATATATATATATATATATATATATATATATTATATATATATATATAGTATATATATATATATATATATATATATATATATATATATATATATATATATATATATATATATATATATATATATATAATAATTTTGTTTTGGCGAGTACTGTTGCAAACACTCGAACTCCGAAATATGATAATAAAATTTAAACCACATAGCTTAATAGTTGGGAATATGGCCCGACAAACTGGCTCAGCCGGAATTATGCTGACGTTGCTCACCAATATTGATCTTTCGGAGCAAGAAGAAGTCTCTTCCTTGCTCCGAAGAGGTCAACATGTATTGTTGGACCGAAACGTCAGCATAGTTATTTTAATTTAGTTTGTGCTTTTTAAACATCTCCCTCTAACCAAATATAGTGGTCTTTAAATTTATTTATCATTATATATATATATATATATGTTAAGTTAAGATATATATATATATATATATATATATATTACATATATATATATTGGTGTTATTCTATATATATATATTATAGTATATATATTATATATATTATATATACATATAAAAATATTTATATATATAGTTGTCTGCCGCGTTCCAGCCACCTAGGGCCGCCCTCATATTCTGCCGCCCTCATAAAGAGGCGGCCCAGTCACCCCGTGCCCGACGCTATATATATAGTGCCGTTACCTAAAAGCTAAGTATATTGTTGTTATTGGTGCTATATATATATATATATACTATATGCTGTTGCTATTAGCTATAGCTAAGGTTACATATATATATGCTATATATACATGCTGGCTACATATATATATAGTTACAAGTTCCAGGATAGTTAATTTACTAAATCTATCAAATAAACTTCTAGGTACACACCTTTATATCAGAAGGGGGATAGAGTAATCGCAAGAACTATAGATGAATATCCTTGCTTACTCATGCAAGTAAGGTATATGAGAGGATATTGGAAAAACGACTGAGAGAGATAGTGGAGAATAAACTAAATGAAGCACAACATGGATTTAGACCAGGAAGAGGAACAACTGATCTGATTTTCTGCTTGAAGATGATAATTGAGAAAACTGGAGGGTTAAGAAGACATTTATGTATCTTATATCGATTTAGAGAAAGCTTTTGACATGGTGCCTAGGGAAAAGCTAAGGAAAACGATGTGACCCATACTACGGAATAGATAAATTAGGGTAATATCGAAAGCCGATATTCTTTTCAAAATAAATATTTTTTAATAAATTTAGTATTATTATTGGCAGTAGTAGTAGTAGTAGTATTTTATAAAACTGCCTTGTAAAATTTAAACGGTGTTATTCTAGATTTGAATCTGTGTTCGTTCGTATATGTGTCTATGAGAACATAGTCTTTTATTGTCTATGGGAACATAGTCTTTTATTGCCTTTCAAAATAAGCCGACTGGCTTTCTTTCATGTTGGCTGAGGAACGAAAATTTTTATATGTCATATTTTATTTGAAACGTATGTTGCTTGTGTATAGTTGTGAATTTTAAGTTGTGAATTATTTACTAATAATTTATCTTTTGTGTATTAATGAATACATTGGTGACGGAAATAATTTATTACCGTTTATCCAATATCACAAGTTAGTATTGGAAAAAAAAATTTGTATTCGCTATACAATATTCCGTTAAGGTCAAAATTTAACTTTGCATGTAAATCTTCTTTATCTTTGAAGGAGTCCAAAGATTTGAAAGTATGTAACGTAATATATATATATATATATATATATATATATATATAAAAATATATATATATATATATATATATATATATATATATATATATATATATATATATATATATATATATATATATATATATATATATATATATATATGTTTTTTTTTTATATATATATATATTATTTTTTTTTTTATTTATTTTTGATTATTTATTAAAATTAAATGTTATTAATTTTTTATCTAATATTTAATTTTTTTTGAAAAATTTTGTAAGTTCAAAATTCTTCTGAGTTAATTTTTGAGAAAATTCTTTAGTGGCAAGCTTCTGGCATAATTCCAGAAGCTTGCCACTAAAGAATTTTCTTAAAAACTTAACTTAACTTTTCTGAACTTAGAAATTTTTTTTTGAACTTACAAAAATTTTCAGAAGATTATTTATTAAACTTAAATATTAGTAAGTTTTTACTTAAAAAAATATTATCTAGGTTACGTTTAGCTTTTGTGCAACCACGATCCATCTCGGTTAGGTTTAGGTTTTTTGCAACCACGATCCATCTAGGTTAGGTCGAACTTTACGGCTTTTAAGTCTAGGTTAGGATAAGGTGTGGTTAGGTAGATACCGATTTACTATATATATATATATATAGTATATATATATATATATATATATAGCATATATATATATATATATATATGATAATGTTTGTTATATGTATATATATACAGAGATGGGCATCGATACTTTTTCCGATACATTTTCCGATACATTTTGCTGGACCCAAAAAAAAATTATTTGCTTTTTTTTTTCATCAAAATGTATCAAAAAATGTATCGACAAAAGTTTCATGCCCATCTTGATACTTTTGTCAACATTTTTCGATTTATTTTGCTATGAAAATTTTTTTTTTTTTTTTTTTACCCCAAAATGTATCGGAAAAAGTATCGATGCCCATCTCTGTATATATATATATATATATATATATATATATATATATATATATCATAATGATATATTATTAGTGATTGTTATTACTATATATATATATTATTATTAGTTGTACCTACTGAAATTCAATAAATATAATTATCATGATTCTCATGACTATTATTGGCTACTAACAATATATTATACATATATATACATATTATTGGCATTGTATACATATTACAGTTATTAGGCTATAAAGAGTTGAAGATATGTTATGCTGTTAGCTGGCTACTATATATATACAAAATATATACAAAAGGCTACATATATACTGTATTATATATATATATATATATATATATATATATATATCACATCGAGTGTTTGTTCATACATTTGTTCAACCAAGCCGAGCGGCTGACTTGACTCATGGCTTAGAAAGCCATCACCCAAGCCAGTCAAGCCAGCCGCTCGCCTTGGCTGAACAAATGTATGAACAAACACTGATTCAAATCAAGAATTTTGCTGTATATGGATAAATGTACAAGAAGAATGACGCAGGAGGAGGAAGGGGAGATGGCTATGGTATATGCTGATGATTTAGCGATGGTGACGAGAGATAAGGAGACATTACAAAGGGTGATGACAAGATGATCGGAAGTGTTACGGGATGAGGATGAACAAAGAGAAGACAGAGGTGATGAAGATGTCGAGGGAGAGGGAGAGGGAGAGATGTGAGATCCTGGTATACGGGATCGTATTGCGAGACACAGAAAGCTCTAGTTACCTGGGAGTGACATGAATTCAGAGGGGGAGATGACACAGGAGATTGATAGGAAGATCAAGAAATTTTCAAGAGGAGTGAGGCAACTCTACCTGATATTAAAGAATAGGCATTTGACAAGAAAGGTGAAGGTGCTCATTTAAACCACGATGCTGAGACAGATGCTGATGAACAGAGCAAAGGAGTGGACTCTGGCCACCAAAACCAGATGTAGGGTGGAGGCGGCGGAGATGAGGGTGTTAAGACTGATAGTCGGAGTAAGTAGATGGTAGAGGAGGAGAAATGTGGAGATTAGGCGCGAGCTGGAGGTGGAGTCATTTCTGGATCTGGTGGGAAAACAACAGTTGAGATGGTACAGACATGTTAGAAGAATGGAAGATGAGAGATACCTGGCAAAATTTTATGATATACGTCCGGCGGGAAGAAGACCAAGGAAGAGATGGATAGATGGAGTTGCGGCAGCTGCAATGAAGATCGAGAGGACAATCTCAAACAGGTGGAGGAAGAGATGTATACCGAGACAGGACGGCATGGAGGGGCTTCGTAAGTGACAGGGCACAGTCCTAATCTACGTGCTTGGTGAGAAAGGTGATATATATATATATATATATATATATATATATATATATATATACTATATATATATATATTATATAATATGTTAATTTTAGAAATATTATATATATATATATATTTATATAATATATATATATATATATATATATATATATATATAAAAGTAATAATTGAGGCTCCCAGTTAATTATATTTGATTAATTAAAATTGATATGAAAATGGAATTATGCGGGTTATTAAACAAGTGCGATATTAATGAGATTAGTTTTAGATGTGACATTGAAAGTCTGTCGGTACTCTCATGTACCATCTTCTAAATTAACCTAATAAAAAAAAAATTCGGAGAAAAAAGATAATAAACCATCTTCTACACTCAAAATAAATATTAAGGCCAATAGAAAAAAGCTATAAAATAAATGAAAAACCTTACCCTTGGTCAACAAAGGGTTAAAGCCATCTACACATGTCATTGATATTCTTTTTCTCTCTATTCCAAAATAAGTAAGTGGCAAATGAATGTTAATAGTAAAAAGTGTAAGTTCTTTACCTATGTTACTCAAATAAAAGATTTTAACTACCAATAATGAATAGGGATTGCTCCAGTCTGGTACCAAGAAAAAGATTTGGGTATGAATATAAGAAAGTAATCAGAAAGTGTAGTCTAAAGTGTAGTTAGAACTAGTGAAAGTTAGTAAGGATTTTAGGTATTACTAAATCATGTCACTTACAAGAGCAAGGAAGTTATAAGTAAACTGTTATAATTCTATATTAGGGCCTATAGAGCGATGGTGCACAGTTTAAAACTCCTTAATTTAAGAAAAGACATAGGCTACAGTAGATACTTAAGGAAATACATAGATAGTGATGTATGGCTGGTAAAATGACAAGTTGGGCAAGCATTATAAAATGGGCATTTGTCCAGGCATTTGCCCATTTCATAAATGCCTGCCCAAAAACTGGGCATTTGTAAAATTATCAGTAAAGGATATATTATTAAGACATTAAGGAATATAGAGACAGTAAAAAGCCACATGGGCCTATCAGACGGTCCCAGTCAACCCACTACCCAAACATGCTATGCAAATCCACAAAGCACCCTGGGCTTGTCAATAACTTGAAACTACAAATCCACCAATTTGGCTTAGTTAAAAAACTAATGATATATAAATATGAAACCCAAACCATCCACATGCATTAATAACTTAAGTTATGGTCACCACATGCCATCTTAACATTAATAACTACTAATACTAAGAAAACCCGCCAATTTTGGCTTCTCAAAATATTATTGATACCCAACCCAATGCCATAAACGAATCTAACCCTTTCTTAAATGTTGCAATCGAGTCACACTTAAAAAAACCTCCTCTGGCAGACTATTCCAAAATTTAACAACCCTATTTCTGAATGCATGGCTTTCTTATAATCAAGATGGCATGCTTTCGTCTTAATTTTCTTATTATGCCCCCCTGGTCACCTGTTCATGTTCTACTATGAAAAATTTATTGGTTCTCTGTATTATCAATAGATGCAAATTATTTTGTAGACCTGTATCAGTCCCCCGGAGAATCGCCTTTTCTACAGAAACATCCTAACTCCTTTCAGCCTCTTCCTCATAGCTCTTACCCTCAAACCAGAAATCATCCTGGTTGCTCTATGCTTGCCACTCTCTCTAGCCATACTAAGTTCTTCTTTAAAGAAGGGGCCAACTTGGTGCACAATACCTCTATACTGGCCTAACAGAGCCTAGCTATGATACAGGTACTTTGATTACGTTCCTTGCTCTTGTTTAAAACAACATTCCGATTTTTTATGCCCAGCATCTTATTAGCTTTATTTCTAGCTTCCAAAACCACTGATTAGCTACTTTTTCAAATTACTGTATAATCACACCTAAATCTTTTCTTGGTCACAGTCTCAAGCCAATCCCCATTCATAATGTAGTTAAAACTTTTATTTTGAGTAACCTAGGTGAAAAAACCTTTACACTTTTTACTATTAAAATTCATTTGCCACTTATCTGCGCACCCAAAGAAGTTTTATCAAGATCATTTTGAATCTTTATGCATCCTGGCACCATTCCTAACTGCAGGTGGCCACTTTAGTATCATCTGCAAATTTAGAAACCTTGCATTTTAAGTCCCTGGTGTCTAAAGCATTTATATATATGAGGAACAATAGGGCCCCAGCAACGAACCCTGGGACACCACTCTTCACTTATTCCCATGATGATATTCCCATTTAGTTGTACCCACACTGTTTTCTATTTCGCAACCACTCTTTAATTCCAACCATGTACCACTCCACCTATACCACATTGCAATAACTTTTTCATCAGCCTTATGAGGGGAACCTTATCAAAAAGCTTTGACCAAAGTCTAAATATACAATATCAACTGGATCTCCTTGGTCGATGCAGTCAGTAATGTATTCCATAAATTCTAAAAGGTTTGTCTGACATGACCTACCCTTTCTGAAACCGTGCTGGGAGTCATACAATACCTTGTATCTTCTAAATATTTCTCTATATGACCTTTCATTAACTTTTCCAGAAACCTTACAACCAGAGATGTTAAGCTAACTTGGCCTATAATTCCCAAATCTTCCTTACTACCTTTCTTATAAATAGGCACAACATATGCCATTTTCCAGTCATCTGGTACCTCACCAAATGTTATAGATCGCTTAAAAATCAAATACAGTGCCTTTGCAATGCTGGTACTACCCTCTTTCAGAATTCTACCATATATACCATCAGGGCCTGCAGCTTTACTTGGGTCAATATGACAGTATTTGAAAAGAAATCATTCAAAGAATAGTTGGTAGTTATGTAGCTAATGTAAAAAAGCATTACGTAACTATTGTATTAACCCTTTCAGTCCTGAATTAAGAAAAAATAAAAAATATAATTAATTTTTTTTTTTTTTTTTTTTTTTTTTGTTTAAAAAATAAAAAAAGGGTTAAAAAAAAATTTTAAGGGGGGACCTGAAAATAAGCCTAATAACACATTAGGACCTTTTTTTTGTTCAAAAAATAATAATTAGTGCCAAAAAAAAAAAAAAATGGGTCACGGGTGACCCATCCGGACTTAACAGTATATTTTTAATATTTGGCACTGTAGTAATTATTTGCATATAAATAATATAAATTACTAAATAAAACATGCAAATAAGGTATAAATTTAAACAGTTATGCATATTTGTAGATTTTTTTATAAAAGAAAAAAATATATACGTAAAGCTCTAATATTATTCCAGCTAAAATAAAAGTAAAAAAGTAATAGAAAAGTAAAAACAAAAAAATTTCTCAATATATATATAATATATAGATATATATATATATATTATATATTATATATATATATATATATATATATATATATATATATATATAATATATATATATATATATAGATATATAATATATAATATATTGGATGAGCGAGGGAGGGTAGAGGAAGACTAGACTCAATGCTTGTGGTATTGAACGAAACACATAGTGTTGTTTTCCCGAGGGACCAGGCACTGATGAACTTTGCATTTCTCGCACATGGCACTTGTCTTGAGTTTCATGCAAAGTTTGCATTGTTTCCTGTCCTTGGTAAACATTGGCCAGTGAGACACGTTGTCATACCTGACAGACTCTGCAGGAGCATATTCGTGGTTTGGTCTTGGTTTTCTCTTTTCTTCCTTGGCTCCTGCCCTAGCTCCTACCCTGGCTCCAGCTCTGGCCTCCACTCTGGTAGTGCTCGGTCTTCCTCTTGGGGTACCACTAACCTTAGAGTTCAGTAAACCTTCTGCCATCTCGATCTTGAAATCGACAAATGGCATAAAGTTTTCCCTGCTCTCTTTGCTCTCATGCACCCTCCGGTACAACAGCCAGTCATTGACAATGCAAAGGTCTAGCAAATAATTGAAGTTGATCCAGTATAGCTCGATGAGCATATCTGGCAGATCAACTTCGCCCATGTACTTATTATATTCCTGTACAGCAAATGGTCTCTCGATCTCCACATATTTGTGCTCCTTTGAATCCCACCAGCGACACTTATCGTGGGGTTCAACACAATCAGGGACAGGATGAGAAGGGGGTTCTCATGGTTTGGTCTTGTGTTTCTCTTTTCTTCCTTGGCTCCTGCCCTAGCTCCTACCCTGGCTCCAGCTCTGGCCTCCACTCTGGTAGTGCTCGGTCTTCCTCTTGGGGTACCACTAACCTTAGAGTTCAGCAAACCTTCTGCCACCTCGATCTTGAAATCTGAATTTTTTTAAATTATATATAATAATATATATATATATATATAATATTTATATAATATATATATATATATATATATATATATATATATATAATATATATATATAATATATATATAATAGAATATATATCCCAGATCGTCCTAACCAATTCTTAAACACTCTTGATTTATGCTTCACCATTTCCTTCTTGCATATAAATACACCATTTTCCTCCTATTGGTAATTTTCTGACCACAATCTGTAGCTCTAAAAAGTATAACATTTAATTTCCAGCAGCGCCGCCCTGCCCTAGTGAACTGTCTGGCACTTTTTAATCGGGCTAATGGCGATGCATTGCGTCGCTTTTTAAGCAAAATATCGCTGGAAGGAACATGTTTTGATTCCGGGGGAACGCCTCTGCTTCGGTGAAAAGGTAGGGGCACGTGATCCACGGATTGGGAATGAACAGGTTCATTCCATCTTCCACTAAATCAATTCTTCCCATAATCCACGGTTCGATAGCTCTTGTTCTCGTGCCATCCAAGAGCGTGACATTGCGTATAGGCTTGGAAGAACTCTCGTTCTCCTATTACTCTAACTAAATTTTTGCTCGCCCGAATCAGTGCAGGTGATATTATTCGACTGGCCAAGCATTCTTACACTAAAAAGAAGTGTGCTGCCCTTCTTGATTCTCCTTCTGATAAAAAGTTCTGGCCTCATGCCAAAAACATTTCAAATAACTTCTGTAAATCTGCCTTTCCGCCTCTTATCCGTTTTGACGAGTTCTGTTGCTAACACTCCTTTTGAAAAGGCTAATCTCTTTGGCTTCCTTTTTCATCAAATTCCATCCTGGTCGATTCCTGCTCCCCTCCCCCTGCTCCATCCCCTCTCAGATGTCCAATGTCTCTTACCTGTCATTACTCATGATCCAGTCATGAGTTATACTAAGAATCTATGAAAAAGTCCAGAAGGCAGTGGCCCAGATGTCATTTCTCCTCGTGTTTTGAGGGAGTGTGCTTCTAAGCTGGCGCCTGTCCTCGTTCAACTCTACTCCCTATGCCCTAATACTAATACTTTTCCTCAATGCTGTGAGCTCACGTTTATTTAGCCAATCAAAAAAAGGTAGCCGCTCTGATCCTTCTAACTATCGACCTATTGCCTTAACTGTGTTCTATACTAAAATCTTTGAAAACTCTCCTTAACCTCATTTCCTCGATTCATATAGAATCTCATTCCCTCTTCAGATCGTCAGTATGGCTTTCGACATTCGAGATCAACTGGTGATACCTTTCCTATCTCACTGCATCTATAGGTATTTCTGCCCTTAAAGAAATAATGTGAGTCTTGTGTGGTAGCGCTTGACATATCTAAAACTTTTGACAGGGTATGGCATGCGTCGCTACTCTCTAAGATACCTTCCTTTGGATTTCCTCTTTCGCTTTGCTTACTCTTGTCTAGTTTTCTTTCAGATCGTTCCATTTCAGCTCTTGTTGATGGAGCAACCTCTTCGTCCTTTCTTATTAATTGTGGTGTTCCTCAAGGTTCTGTTTGATCTCCAACTTTATTCCTACTTTTTATCAACGATCTTCTTAGCTGCACTTCTAACTCTGTTCATTCTTATGCCGATAACTCAACTCTCCATTCTTTCACTCATTTTAAATGTGCTCCCTCGTTTGTATCTAGAGTTGCCTCTCGTCTACAGCTTTCTGATTAAATTCTTGCCAATTTGGTCGGAATTTCTCAGTGGGGTAACCGTAATCTTGTGAAG
>JABUQX010118756.1:0-5000 GCA_015478945.1 Trachelipus rathkii | reverse complement strand
TTTTCCACTCTATTTTGTTGTGGAGTATATGGAGCCGTTAACCTTTGTCTTACACCATATTTATGTAAAAGCTTTTTAACTAACTTATTATTAAATTCTAAGCCATTATCACTTAAAAATTCTCTGATTGGATGTCCTTGTACTTTTGCTTCTTCAAGTACTTGCTCCAATTTTTCTACAACTTCTGATTTTTCTTTAATAAAATATACAAATCTCATTTTTGAGAAATCATCTTTGAAACATACAAAATATTTATAACCTGAGTTTGATAATACTTGAAATGGTCCACAAACATCTGCAAATAGCAATTCTCCTTGTTTAGTACTATTTGGTCTTTTTCCAAAATTCTGACGATGCATTTTTCCATTTATACATCCTGTACAATTTCTGTTATCAAGGTGAGTTTCAATATTTAGTTCTCTTTTGATCAGATTTCTTATGTGTCTTCTATCCTGATGTCCCATTCTTTCATGATATAACTGTAATAGATCCTTTTCTTCAAGTGCATTTATTTCTGGTAAATGGGAGATTTTAGCTTTCATTGCAACTTTGAATAGCCCTTCCTTTAGTTTACGATAGCCATTAAAATAGGCTTTTTTGTCTACCATAAAACTACATACACTTGGTTCAGATATAAATTCACTATTTGGATGCTTATCATGAGCTGCCAATACTGAAAATAAATTTTTCTTAATATCAGGAACATACCAAACATCATTCAAAAATAATTGAGATATTTTTCCATCTACAACTGATTCTACTTCAATTGTTCCATATCCTAACACATTTGCTTCCTGACCATTTGCTGATTTTACCTTGACTGAATGATCAAATTCATTAAAAGTTTTAAAATAACTTTTCACATTTGTTATATGTTTTGTAGCGCCATTATCAAAATACCAATTTTCTCTATCATTTTCTTCGGAAATAAAAACTTGTTCATCTACCGCTGACATAAAAGTATTAACTTCTGTTTTAGCTTTTGAATTTTCTTTATTTTCATAATTTGCATTTCTTTCTGGCTTTATTTTTCTTTCTGGTCTACCATCTGCAATCCATTTTCTGCAATTTTTGATCCAGTGACCTTTTAAATGGCAGTAATTGCAAGGAAATTTCTTCATTTTATCTTTGGTACTATTTTCTCTAAAATTTCCTTTTATTATTAACGCTTCTTGATTTTCTGACTTAACCTTTGATGCCAACTTATTTGCTTCTGTGCAAAGCCAAGTTACCAAATTATCTATACTTCTTTCTTTTCTATTACTATGAATCATGAGCCATGTAGTTTGGAAATTTGAATAATCCTTTGGCAAAATTTCAAAAATCTTACATATGAGAAATATCTCTGGCAATGTACCTTCATTCTTCTCTTGAATTTTGACAATTTCTTCCTGAAGATTACCCCAGAGCTGTCTTATTGAAGATAAATTTCCAGCCATGTCTAATTTCTCATTCCATGTGTAAGAAAAAAAACTGTGAACAAACATCGTAAACTTTGTTTTCTTCAACTCCTGCAAAAAGATTGTGAAGTTCCTTCCATACTTCATCTGGCTTTAAAAAATTCCTTATTTGACTTCTAATACTTTGGCTTGAGGTTGAAACCAACAAAAACATTACATCTGATTGAGTTTTGTTGAATTTGTCTAATTTCTTTTTGTATGCATTTTTCTCTTCAACTGTTGCTTCAATACTGGGTTCTTGTGGCCTTTCTAATTTACCATTGATTGCTTCTATTGCATCTGGTATACCACTTAGCCTTATTTGCATAAGATGCTTCCAATCTTCCCAGTTTGCCTTACCTTGTAGTGAATCAATTTTCTGCATTGACAAATCCATATTTAACTATATAATAGGCTTGTTCTAATTCTATTTTAGAGTTTATCTAGGCCTATTTCTTAATTCTATTATAGGGTTTATCTAGGCCTATTTCCTAATTCTATTATAGGGCTGACCTAGGCCTACTTTCCATTTTCTGTTTCACATTCAAATTAGGCTTGTTACAAACTACTCTCAGCTACCATGTTAAAGTAGATCGTATCTACTGGTAACAACCTACATATGAATAATGAAACACTAGAATAAAATGGATATTTACTAGAAACTTAACCCTATATACACAGGCGTGTTTACACATCGAGATTCACGCTATTACTATATTGAACAATAATAAACAAGACTATGAAACATTAGCAAAATATGGCCATGTTGCCAGAATTCTTTCTACTGGCAAAGTAGCCAAAACAAAATACATAAAATATATTTTTTCATAGAATAAACAATATTATTCAACACTCTCCCTTATTGTTTATTCTGCAACGTTGGTTAGTCCATTCCAATTTTTCCGTTCAGCATCATTAATCTTGGTTGATGTAGAGGCTTTGTGAGTCCATCTGCAAGTTGATTCTCACTGCTAATCTTGAGTACTTCTAATTCAATAATAATAAACTGTGCGTAATATGTGAATTAGGACTGTTGTAGTTCCGTGATGGTCACCTGAGCGAACACGTAAAACGAGTTTATTTTGCGCGGTGCATAGACTGATTTTTTTTCAAAAAAGTTACAAGAATAACTCTTTTTATTTAGTCTCTCTACTACATAAAAATGTCAAAAAAAAAGAAAAAAAATAAGTCGTGTAATAATTAGATAACTCCAACAAACCACCACTTCACCAAAAAACTAAAAATTGTGGAGCGAGTCTCCGACACCATCTTCGCACGACCGCTGTAAGGAAACTGATAATTTTTTTGGTATTTTGAGTGATTCTATCGATATAAATCGATACTTTTAGTATATTTTAAAAAAAATTCGTTAAAAATCGATACATTTTAGCCAAAAATATCGATAAAAAAATATGGGTCACCACTCACCCAGTCGGACTGAAAGGGTTAAAGCTAGAAACTTTTAATATACAAAATTGGTATCAAAAAATTCTTTGAAGTTTTTTTTAGCGATTCACATACATTTTAAATGTATATCTTCAATAAAAAAAAAAATAACGCTACTAAAAACATCACTTTTAGCCTATTTTTCGTTCGTGTGGGGATGATGAATAGCTGTCGAAATGAGTTTCAACTTATCGATACATCGATATTTATTATTTATCGATATTACAAATTTTTTAACGATTTGAACGATTTTATCACAGTATAAATACATAGTGTATAAATATTTCTACTATGATTTTATTGAGGGATGGCACGGAAAAAATCAATTGATTTTTTCAACTGATTTTTTCACTTGATATTTTGCTCCAAAAAATCATAGTTTTTTGCTTTATATATATATATATATATATATATATATATATATATATACTATATATATATATATATATATATAATATATATATATATATATATTATATATATATATATACTATATATTATATATATATATATATATATATATATATATATATATATATATATTATATATATATATTATATATATATATATAAATAAATATATATATTTTTTTTTGTTTTAACTTCAATAGAAATACAAAAATTATAATATAATTCATAGCAAGGCTACTCTGTTACAAATTTCTACACTATAAAAATGTCAACAAAAGATCATGTTTCAAACATGTTTTTTTTTATTTCTGATGTAATTATTCATCAAAATTACAAATAACACTCTTAAATGTTGCCCTTTCATTTTGTCATAGTCTATAGGGCCTATTTTAAGATTTTGAACTCAGAGCTAAGGCCTAAGGTTAAAAATAATACTATATCAAACTTAAAAAAAAAGTTTGTTTACAAATTATATTTCGCGTGACGTCACGAATCTCAAAAAATCCAAAAAATTAAAAATTGATTTTTTCCTCAAAAAATCCAAAAAATCCCCAACCCGCATTTTATTATATTAAATAACTATACGTATTGAAAAAAATATATTCCAAAACAATTTTTTACGTAATGTAAAAAAAATTTGTGTATATTTTATATAATAATATATATATATATAATATAAAAAATATATATATTATATATATATATATATATATATATATATATATATATATATATATATATATATATATATATATAATATATGATATATATATATATATAGAAATATATATAGCAGAGAGAGTATATATATATAACAGCGCCGGAAGAAGACAGGGGAGGCAAAGAGGTAGAAGGAAGAGGAAATGCCTGAGCTGCAGGAGAAGAGGAGACAGTCACAGGGGCAGAAATAGCGGGGGCATTGGAGTTGAAACGGCGCAGGAGACCATCTGCCCTCTCTGCTACCTCCTGAAGAGAAAGCTTCGGGTCCATAGACGCTAGAAAATATTGAACGTCGTGCGGAAGTTTCTGCACAAAAAGTGTGCGGATGAAACCTGATTCCTGGAGGGTGGGAGGACCACTTAATAAGGACAACATCTGCACCAGGAGATCAGAAGGCTTCTTTACTGGCGCTACTCTGTTCGGTCATCCTGTGCCGCCTGTACCGTGCTTCTCACTGCAGGTGCGGACCAACTGCACGTAAGAGTACAGAGTGGTCGAAGCCTTCTCAGTGACCTTAATGTGTGCACACCTGGCTCTCACCTGACAGCTACTCGCTCTACTAACCGACGTCTCCTTCCAGGTCCGGAGAGCGGAGTGTGCTCGCGGCATTGTCACTGGGGGAGTTCTGTGGCGTCTGGGGCAGGAGGCTGCTAACCCCACTGATGACTCCTAAGCAGCCTCCGGGAAGAAACGCCACTTTATCATGACAACGCTTCAACTCTTCAACATCAAACATCCCTCTATTGAAGGTGGTTCTCAAGACAACTACTTACCTCCCTTCAAATTGGTGACCCTGGCAGAGTGACATGTGCCAATGGAGTGGCACAACGAACATCAGCAAGCAACCATCAAATCAAGTTTCTTCTACTGGGCGCTACTCTGTTCGGTCATCCTGTGCCGCCTGTACCGTGCTTCTCACTGCAGGTGCGGACCAACTGCACGTAAGAGTACAGAGTGGTCGAAGCCTTCTCAGTGACCTTAATA
>JABUQX010118755.1:17500-23508 GCA_015478945.1 Trachelipus rathkii | reverse complement strand
CACTAAGGTCACTGAGAAGGCTTCGACCACTCTGTACTCTTACGTGCAGTTGGTCCGCACCTGCAGTGAGAAGCACGGTACAGGCGGCACAGGATGACCGAACAGAGTAGCGCCCAGTAGAAGAAACTTGATTTGATGGTTGCTTGCTGATGTTCGTTGTGCCACTCCATTGGCACATGTCACTCTGCCAGGGTCACCAATTTGAAGGGAGGTAAGTAGTTGTCTTGAGAACCACCTTCAATAGAGGGATGTTTGATGTTGAAGAGTTGAAGCGTTGTCATGATAAAGTGGCGTTTCTTCCCGGAGGCTGCTTAGGAGTCATCAGTGGGGCTAGCAGCCTCCTGCCCCAGACGCCACAGAACTCCCCCCAGTGACAATGCCGCGAGCACACTCCGCTCTCCGGACCTGGAAGGAGACGTCGGTTGTAGAGCGAGTAGCTGTCAGGTGAGAGCCAGGTGTGCACACATTAAGGTCACTGAGAAGGCTTCGACCACTCTGTACTCTTACGTGCAGTTGGTCCGCACCTGCAGTGAGAAGCACAGTACAGGCGGCACAGGATGACCGAACAGAGTAGCGCCCAGTAGAAGAAACTTGATTTGATAGTTGTTCGGTGATTTGATGGGTGTTCGTAATCACATTTGATGGGTGTTCAAGGTTGCTTGCTGGTGTTCGTTGTGCCACTCCAGTGGCACAGGTCACTCAGGGTCACCAATTTTCTGGTGTATATGGACCCGAAGCTTTCTCACCAGGAAGAATCAGAGAGGGCAGATGGTTTCCTGCGCCGTTTCAACTCCAATGCCCCCGCTATTTCTGCCCCTGTGACTGTCTCCCCTTCTCCTGCATCTCTTCCTCCTCCTTCTTCACCATCCTGTAGAAGGATTTTCCGGCGCTGTTATATATATATATATATATATATATATTATATATATATATATATATATATATATATATATATATATATATATATATATATATATATATATATATATATATATATATATATATATATATATATATATATATATATATATTATATATATATATATATATATATATATATAAAATTACACAATTTTTTTTTAAATTGCAAAAAAAATTGTTTGGAATATATTTTTTTCAAATACGTATAGTTATTTAATATAATAAAATGCGGGTTGGGGATTTTTTGGATTTTTTGAGGAAAAAATCAATTTTTAATTTTTGATTTTTTTGATTTTTTGGATTTTTTGGATTTTTTGAGATTCGTGACGTCACGCGAAATATAATTTGTAAACAAACTTTTTTTTTAAGTTTGATATAGTATTATTTTTAACCCTAGGCCCTAGCTCTGAGTTCAAAATCTTAAAATAGGCCCTATAGACTATGACAAAATGAAAGAGCAACATTAAAGAGTGTTATTTGTAATTTGATGAATAACTACATATCAGAAATAAAAAAAAAACACGGAACATGATCTTTTGTTGACATTTTTATAGTGTAGAAATTTGAAACAGAGTAGCCTTGCTATGATATTATTATTATAATTTTTTTTTATTTCTATTGAAGTTAAACACTTAAATATATATATATATATATATATATATATATAATATATATATATATATATATAATATATATATATATATATATATATATTATATATATTATATATATATATATATATATATATATATATATATATATATATATATATATATATATATATATAATATATATTTTTATATAAATATATATAAAAAAAAATATATATATATATATAAAAAAAAGCAAAAAATCATGATTTTTTGGAGCAAAAAATCAAGTGAAAAAATCAGTTGAAAAAATCAATTGATTTTTTCCGTGCCATCCCTCAATAAAATCATAGTAGAAATATTTATACACTATGTATTTATACTGTGATAAAATCGTTCATAATCGTTAAAAAATTTGTAATATCGATAAATAATAAATATCGATGTATCGATAAGTTGAAACTCATTTCGACAGCTATTCATCATCCCCACACGAACGAAAAATAGGCTAAAAGTGATGTTTTTAGTAGCGTTATTTTTTTTTTTATTGAAGATATACATTTAAAATGTATGTGAATCGCTAAAAAAAACTTCAAAGAATTTTTTGATACCAATTTTGTATATTAAAAGTTTCTAGCTTTAACCCTTTCAGTCCGACTGGGTGAGTGGTGACCCATATTTTTTTATCGATATTTTTGGCTAAAATGTATCGATTTTTACGATTTTTTTTAAAATATACTAAAAGTATCGATTTATATCGATAGAATCACTCAAAATACCAAAAAAATTATCAGTTTCCTTACAGCGGTCGTGCGAAGATGGTGTCGGAGACTCGCTCCACAATTTTTAGTTTTTTGGTGAAGTGGTGGTTTGTTGGAGTTATCTAATTATTACACGACTTATTTTTTTTCTTTTTTTTTGACATTTTTATGTAGTAGAGAGACTAAATAAAAAGAGTTATTCTTGTAACTTTTTGAAAAAAATAAGTCTATCACCGCCAAAATAAACTCCGTTTTACGTGTTCCTCAGGTGACCCATCAGGACTTAACAGTCCTAATTCAAATATTACGACACAGTTTATTATTATTATTATTATTATTATATTATTATTATTATTTATAATATATATATATTATATATATATATATATAATATATATATATATATATATATATATTATATAATTGGAATTCACTAACAAAAATAATAGTATAAATAATAATAATAATTGTTGAATAATATTGTTTATTCTATGAAAAATTATATTTTATGTATTTTGTTTTGGCTACTTTGCCAGTAGAAAGAATTCTGGCAACATGGCCATATTTTGCTAATGTTTCATAGTCTTGTTTATTATTGTTTACAAATAGTAGTAATAGCGTGAATCTCGATGTTTAAACACGCGTGTGTAATATAGGGTTAATTTTCAAGTAAATATCCATTTTATTCTAGTGTTTCATTATTCATATGTAGGTTGTTACCAGTAGATACGATCTACTTTAACATGGTAGCTGAGAGTAGTTTGTAACAAGCCTAATTTGAATGTGAAACAGAAAATGGAAGTAAGCAGCCATAGGTCAGACCCTATAATAGAATTAAGAAATAGGCCTAGATAAACCCTATAATAGAATTAAGAAATAGGCCTAGATAAACTCTAAAATAGAATTAGAACAAGCCTATTATATAGTTAAAATGGATTTGTCAATGCAGAAAATTGATTCACTACAAGGTAAGGCAAACTGGGAAGATTGGAAGCATCTTATGCAAATAAGGCTAAGTGGTATACCAGATGCAATAGAAGCAATCAATGGTAAATTAGAAAAGCCACAAGAACCCAGTACCACAGCAACAGTTGAAGAGAAAAATGCATACAAAAAGAAATTAGACAAATTCAACAAAACTCAATCAGATGTAATGTTTTTGTTGGTTTCAACCTCAAGCCAAAGTATTAGAAGTCAAATAAGGAATTTTTTAAAGCCAGATGAAGTATGGAAGGAACTTCACAATCTTTTTGCAGGAGTTGAAGAAAACAAAGTTTACGATGTTTGTTCACAGTTTTTTTCTTACACATGGAATGAGAAATTAGACATGGCTGGAAATTTATCTTCAATAAGACAGCTCTGGGGTAATCTTCAGGAAGAAATTGTCAAAATTCAAGAGAAGAATGAAGGTACATTGCCAGAGATATTTCTCATATGTAAGATTTTTGAAATTTTGCCAAAGGATTATTCAAATTTCCAAACTACATGGCTCATGATTCATAGTAATAGAAAAGAAAGAAGTATAGATAATTTGGTAACTTGGCTTTGCACAGAAGCAAATAAGTTGGCATCAAAGGTTAAGTCAGAAAATCAAGAAGCGTTAATAATAAAAGGAAATTTTAGAGAAAATAGTACCAAAGATAAAATGAAGAAATTTCCTTGCAATTACTGCCATTTAAAAGGTCACTGGATCAAAAATTGCAGAAAATGGATTGCAGAAAGAAAAATAAAGCCAGAAAGAAATGCAAATTATGAAAATAAAGAAAATTCAAAAGCTAAAACAGAAGTTAATACTTTTATGTCAGCGGTAGATGAACAAGTTTTTATTTCCGAAGAAAATGATAGAGAAAATTGGTATTTTGATAATGGCGCTACAAAACATATAACAAATGTGAAAAGTTATTTTAAAACTTTTAATGAATTTGATCATTCAGTCAAGGTAAAATCAGCAAATGGTCAGGAAGCAAATGTGTTAGGATATGGAACAATTGAAGTAGAATCAGTTGTAGATGGAAAAATATCTCAATTATTTTTGAATGATGTTTGGTATGTTCCTGATATTAAGAAAAATTTATTTTCAGTATTGGCAGCTCATGATAAGCATCCAAATAGTGAATTTATATCTGAACCAAGTGTATGTAGTTTTATGGTAGACAAAAAAGCCTATTTTAATGGCTATCGTAAACTAAAGGAAGGGCTATTCAAAGTTGCAATGAAAGCTAAAATCTCCCATTTACCAGAAATAAATGCACTTGAAGAAAAGGATCTATTACAGTTATATCATGAAAGAATGGGACATCAGGATAGAAGACACATAAGAAATCTGATCAAAAGAGAACTAAATATTGAAACTCACCTTGATAACAAAAATTGTATAGGATGTATAAATGGATCCAATCAGAGAATTTTTAAGTAAAAAGACAAAATAGTACTAAACAAGGAGAATTGTTATTTGCAGATGTTTGTGGACCATTTCAAGTATTATCAAACTCAGGTTATAAATATTTTGTATGTTTCAAAGATGATTTCTCAAAAATGAGATTTGTATATTTTATTAAAGAAAAATCAGAAGTTGTAGAAAAATTGGAGCAAGTACTTGAAGAAGCAAAAGTACAAGGACATCCAATCAGAGAATTTTTAAGTGATAATGGCTTAGAATTTAATAATAAGTTAGTTAAAAAGCTTTTACATAAATATGGTGTAAGACAAAGGTTAACGGCTCCGTATACTCCACAACAAAATAGAGTGGAAAAAGAAAATAGAACGCTAGTTGAAGCGGCCAGATCACTTATGTATTCAAAAGTAAAATTTCCACAGAAGTGTTGGGCAGAATTAATTAACACAGCAGCATATATAATAAATAGAACTGGAAAATCCACTGTTGATGGGAAAACGCCTTTTGAAATCTGGTATGATAGAAAGCCCAGAATCAAGCATCTACGTGTAATCGGAACAGCATGCAGTGGGTGGATTCCAGATCAGAAAAGGAGAAAGTTAGACCCAAAAGCAAAATCAGGTGTGTTAATTGGTTATGATGGAGATGAAAGCTACAGAATATACGATCAAGCAAATAATTTTGTGTTTAGATGCAGAGATGTAGTATTTGTGTAATATTTGAAAGAGAAGAACTTTCAACTTCAATATCAGATGAGATAGAATCAGAAAAAGAAAATAAAAAGAAAGAATCAAATAGAAAAAATACAGAAATTGATAACAGTACATCTATAATTAGGTTAAACTCATCACATACAGAAATAGAATCTGATATAGAAACAGAATCTGATACAGAAATAGAATCTGATACAGAAATAGAATCTGATACAGAAATAGAATCTGATTCAGAAATAGAAGAACAAGATAGAATAGTAAGCACAAAACAATTAAGAGACAGATCAGTAATTAAAAGCCATCAAGGTTTGATGACTACAGTACTTATCTATTATTAGAAGATATGGAAGAACCTGAAAATTATAAAGAAGCTATGCAGAGTAAGCATAAGAAAAAATGGGTTAATTCAATGAAAAATGAAATGAAATCATTGAAAGAAAATCAAACCTGGGAACTAGTTGAATTACCACCAGGAAGAAAACCAATTGAAAACAAATGGATTTATAAAATTAAAATGAATCCAGATGGTACAGTTGACAAATATAAAGCAAGATTAGTTGCAAAGGGGTATAGTCAGCATAAAGGAATTGACTATGAGCAAACATTCAGTCCAGTAGCAAATAAAAGT
>JABUQX010118755.1:0-12500 GCA_015478945.1 Trachelipus rathkii | reverse complement strand
CCTTTTCAGAAGTAGCACAGAACCGTCTGAACGGATAAGAGGGGTAAAGGAGATTTACAGAAGTTATTTGAGATGTTTTTGGCATTGAGGTCCAGAAATTTTTATCAGAAGGAGAATCAAGAAGGGCAGCACACTTCCTTTTAGTGTAAGAATGCTTGGCCAGTCGAATAATATCCCTGCACTGATTCCGGGCAGAGCAAAAATTAGTTAGAGTAATAGGAGAACGAGAGTTCTTCCAAGCCCTATACGCAATGTCACGCTCCTGGATGGCACGAGAACAAGAGCCATCGAACCATGGATTATGGGGAGAAAATGATTTAGTGGAAGATGGAATGAACCTGTTCATCCCATCCGTGATCACGGCCCCTACCTTTTCAACAGAAGCAGAGGCGTTCTCCGGAACAAAACATGATTCATTCCAGCGATATTTTGCAAAAAAGCGACGCAATGCATCCCAATTAGCCCGATTAAAGTGCCAGAAAGTTCGCTTAGGGCAGGGCGGAGCTGCTGGAAATTAAATGTTATACTTTAGAGCTTACAAGATTGTGGTCAGAATTACCGATAGGAGGGAAAATGGTGTATTTGTAGCGAGAAGGAGAAGTGGTGAAGCATAAATCAAGAGTGTTTAAGAATTGGTTAGGACGATCTGGATATATATATATATATATATATTATTTATAAAATATATATATATATATATATATATATATATATATATATATATAATATATATATAATATATATATATATATATATATATATATATATATATATATAATTTAAAAAAATTCAGATCCCGAATTCCAGGGGGGGGCAAGTGCCCCTCCTTGCCCCCATGTGCGGACGCCCATGGTGGTACCCCAAGAGGAAGACAGAGCAATACCAGAGTGGAGACCAGAGCTGGAGCCAGGGTAGGAGCTAGGGCAGGAGCCAAGGAAGAAAAGAGAAACACAAGACCAAACCATGAGAACTCCCTTCTCATCCTGTCCCTGATTGTGTTGAACCCCACGATAAGTGTCGCTGGTGGGATTCAAAGGAACACAAATATGTGGAGATCGAGAGACCATTTGCTGTACAGGAATATAATAAGTACATGGGCGAAGTTGATCTGCCAGATATGCTCATCGAGCTATATTGGATCAACTTCAATTATTTGCTAGACCTTTGCATTGTCAATGACTGGCTGTTGTACCGGAGGGTGCATGAGAGCAAAGAGAGCAGGAAAAACTTTATGCCATTTGTCGATTTCAAGATCGAGATGGCAGAAGGTTTACTGAACTCTAAGGTTAGTGGTACCCCAAGAGGAAGACCGAGCACTACCAGAGTTGAGGCCAGAGCTGGAGCCAGGGTAGGAGCTAGGGCAGGAGCCAAGGAAGAAAAGAGAAAACCAAGACCAAACCACGAATATGCTCCTGCAGAGTCTGTCAGGTATGACAACGTGTCTCACTGGCCAATGTTTACCAAGGACAGGAAACAATGCAAACTTTGCATGAAACTCAAGACAAGTGCCATGTGCGAGAAATGCAAAGTTCATCAGTGTCTGGTCCCTAGGGAAAACAACACTATGTGTTTCGTTCAATACCACAAGCATTGAGTCTAGTCTTCCTCTACTATATATATATATATATATATATATATATATATATATATATAATATTATATATATTTATATATCTACCCTCTCTCTCTCATATATATATTATATATATATATATATATATATATATATATATATATATATATATATTGAAGAAGTTTATAAATTTTTTTGTTTTTACTTTTCTATTACTTTTTTACTTTTATTTTAGCTGGAATAACATTAGAGCTTTACGTATATATTTTTTTCTTTTATAAAAAAATCTACAAATATGCATAACTGTTTAAATTTATACCTTATTTGCATGTTTTATTTAGTAATTTATATTATTTATATGCAAATAATTACTACAGTGCCAAATATTAAAAATATACTGTTAAGTCCGGATGGGTCACCCGTGACCCATTTTTTTTTTTTGGCACTAATTATTATTTTTTTAACAAAAAAGGTCATAATGTGTTATTAGGGTCCTATTTACCTTATTTAAAAAAAAAAAAAAATTAAGTATATTTTTTCATAATTCAGGACTGAAAGGGTTAATACAATAGTTACGTAATGCTTTTTTACATTAGCTACATAACTACCAACTATTCTTTGAATGATTTCTTTTCAAATACGTGCGTATATGACCCAAGTTTTAAAGCTCAGGCCCTGATGTATGATAGTAGAATTCTGAAGAGGGTTAGTACCAGCATGCAAAGGCACTGTATTTGATTTTTTAAGCCGATCCTATAACATTTGGTTGAGGTACCAGACTGGAAAATGCATATGTTGTGCCTATTTATAAGAAAGGTAGTAAGGAAGATTTGGGAAATTATAGGCCAGTTAGCTTAACATCTCTGGTTGTAAAGGTTCTGGAAAAGTTAATGAAAGGTCATATAGAGAAATATTTAGAAGATAACAAGGTATTGTATGACTCCCAGCACGGTTTCAGAAAGGGTAGGTCATGTCAGACAAACCTTTTAGAATTTATGGAATACATTACTGACTGCATCGACAAAGGAGATCCTATATTGTATATTTAGACTTTGGTAAAGCTTTTTGATTAGGTTCCCCACATAAGGCTGATGAAAAGGTTATTGCAAGTGGTAGAGGTGGAGTGGTACATGGTTGGATTAAGAGTGGTTGCGAAATAGAAAAACAGTGTGTACAACTTAAATGGGAATAAATCATCATGGGAAATAGTGAAGAGTGGTTCCCACAGGGTTCAGTGCTGGGCCACTATTGTTCCTCATATATATAAATGATTAGACCAGGACTTAAAATGCAAGGTTTCTAAGTTTGCAGAGGATACAAAGCCTGGCCACCTCAGTGGAATGGTGAAGGATGCTAAAGATTCAAAATGACTTTGATAAACTTCTTGTGTGGGCAGATAAGTGGCAAATGAATTTAAATAGTAAAAAGTGTAAGGTTTCACCTAGGTTACTCAAATAAAAAGTTTAACTACGATATGAATGGGATTGGCTTGAGACTGTGGACCAAGAAAAAAGATTTAGGTGTGATTATAACAGTAATTTGAAAGTAGCTAATCAGTGTTGGAAGCTAGAAATAAAGCTAATGAAGATGCTGGGCATAATAAATCGGAATGTTGTTTACAAGAGCAAGGAAATTTAATAAGTAAACTGTATAATAGCTAGGTTAGTGTTAGCCAGTAATAGAGTATTGTGCCACAAGTTTGGCCCCTTATTTTAAAGAAAGACTTTAGATATGCTAGAGGAGTGCAAACAATAGAGCAACAAGGCATGATTTCCTGGGTTGGAGGGAAGAGCTATGAGGAGAGGCTGAAGGAGTTAGGAAAGTTTTCTGTAGAGAAAGGCGATTTCTCAGAGGGACATGATACAAGTCTACAAAATATTTGCATCTATTGATAATACAGAGACCAATTAAATTTTTCATAGTAGACATGGACAGGTGACCAGGGGGCATAATAAGAAATTAAGAAGAAAGCATGCCATCTTGATATAAGAAAGCATGCATTCAGTAATAGGGTTGTTAAATTTTGGAATAGTCTGCCAGAGGAGGTTGTTGAGTGTGACTCGATTGCAACATTTAAGAAAGGGTTAGATTCGTTTATGGATGGGTTGGGTATCATATAATATATTGACGAAGCCAAATTGGCGGGTTTTTAGTTATAGTAGTTAACATTAGATGGAATATAGATGACAGTAACCTTAGTTATAATGCATGTGGATGGTTTGGGTTTCATATTTATATATCATTAGTTTTGACTAAGCCAAATTGGTGGATTTGTAGTTACAACAAATTGACAAGCCCTAGGGTGCTTTGTGGATTTGCATGAGCATGTTTGGGTAGTGGGTTGACTGGGACAGTCTCGATAGGCCCATGTGGCTTTTTACTGTCTCTATATTCTTAATGTCTTAATAATATATCCTTTACTGATAATTTTACAAATGTCCAGTTTATGGGCAGGCATTTATGAAATGGGCTAATGCCTGGACAAATGCCCATTTTATAAATGCTTGCCCACTGTGCATTTACCCAGCATACATCACTATCTATGTCTTTCCTTAAGTATCTACTGTACCTATGTCTTTTCTAAATTAAGGAGTTTAAACTGGTGCACAATACTCTAATAGGCCTAATATAGCAATTATACAGTTTACTTATAACTTCCTTGCTCTTGTAAGTGACATTGATTTATTATACCTAGCATCTTATTAGCTTTATTCCTTGCTTCTAAACACTAATTAGCCACTTTCAGATTACTTCTTATATTCATACCCAAATCTTTTTCTTGGTACACAGACTGGAGCCAATCCCTATTCATATTGTAGTTAAATCTTTTATTTGAGTAACATATATAAAGAACCTTACACTTTTAACTATTAAAATTCATTTGCCACTTATTATTTTGGAATAGAGAGAAAAAGAATATCAATGAAATGTGTAGATGCTTTAACCCTTTGTTGACAAGGGTAGGTTTTTCATTTATTTTATAGCTTTTTTCTATTGGATTATATTTATTCTGAGTGTAGAAGAAGGTTTATTATCTTTTTTCTCCGAATTTTTTTTTATTATATTAATTTAGAACATGGTACATGAAAGTAACGACAGACTTTCAAGGTTACATTTAAAATTAATTTCTTTGATAATTTACTTGTAAAATAATTAAAAAAATTCATTTTCATATCAATTTTAATAAATAAAAATATAATTAACTTGGGAGCCTCAATTATTACTTATATATATATATATATATATATATATATATATATATATATATATATATATATATATATATATATATATATATATATATATATATATATATATATATATATATATATATATATATATATATATATATCACCTTCTCACCAAGCGCGTAGATTAGGGCTGTGCCCTGTCATTTACGAAGCCCCTCCATGCCGTCCTGTCTCGGTACATCTCCTCTTCCTCCACCTGTTCGAGGTTTCGTCCTCTCTTCATTGCAGCTGCCACAACTCCATCTACCCATCTCTTCCTTGGTCTTCTTCCCGCCGGACGTATAGCGTAACATTTTGCCGGGTATCTCTCATCTTCCATTCTTCTAACATGTCCGTACCATCTCAACTGTTGTTTTCCCACCAGATCCAGAACAGACTCCACCTTCAGCTCGCGCCTAATCTCCACATTTCTCCTCCTCTCCCATCTACTTGCTCCGACTATCAGTCTTAACACCTTCATCTCCGCCGCCTCCACCCTACTTCTGGTTTTGGTGGTCAGAGTCCACTCCTTCGCTCCGTACATCAGCGTCGCTCTCAGCATCGTGGTATAAATGAGCACCTTCACCTTTCTTGGCACATGCCAGTTATTCAATGTCGTGAAAATTTCTCGATCTTTCCCTCGATCTCCTGTCATCTTCCCCTCCGAATTCACCGTCACTCCCAGGTAACTGAAGCTTCCGTGTCTCGAAACATGATCCCGTCCACCTGGATCTCACATCTATCCCTCTCCCTCGAAATCTTCATCACCTCTGTCTTCTCTTTGTTCATCCTCATCCACTCATCCCGTAACACTTCCGACCATATTGTCATCACCCTTTGTAATGTCTCCTTATCTCTCGTCACCATCGCTATATCATCAGCATATACCATAGCCATCTCCTCTTCCTCCTCCAGCGCCATCCTTCTTATACATTTATCCATATAGATGACAAAAAGTAACGGTGAGATCATACCGCCAGCCAAGGCTGGCTTACTGTTTGGGTGATGGCTCAAGCCATGAGTCAAGTCAGCCGCTCGGCTTGATGAACAAATGTATGAACAAACACTCGATGAGATATATATATATATATATATATATATATATATATATATATATATATATTTATATATAGTAGTGAGTTATACTTGAATATATATATATATATATATATATATATATATATATATATATATATATATATAGAGATATAAATAAATATTAGTATATACATATATATATATATATATATATATATATATATATATATATATATATATATATATATATATATATAGGTATATATATATATATATATATATATATATATATATATATATATATATATATATATATATATATACAGATGGGGATGTGGATGTGTATACCGAGAGAGTGTGGGGTTGGTGGGCGATTTTCTGTTGCAAAATAAATCGAAAATGTTGACAAAGTAACAGCATTGGAACCTCCATATGCTGTTTTATGCCATTATTTAAACGAAGTAAATAAAAATTTTTTTGGGTCCAGCAAAATGTATCGGAAAATGTGTCTGGAGTTCCGATGTCTATCTATATATATATATATATATATATATATATATATATATATATATATATATATATATATATATATATATATATATATATATATATATATATATATATAGTGTAAATCGGTATATATCTAAACCACACTTATATCCTAACCTAGACTTAAAAGCCGTAAAAGTTCAACCTAACCGAGATGGGATCGTGGTTGCAAAACTAAACTTAACCAAGATGGATCATGGTTGCACAAACATAACCTAGATAATACTTTTTGAAGTAAAAATTTACAGTAAATATCTAGTATTTGATCTAATATTTCTGAAAAATTTGTGTTCAAAATCTCCTGTTCGTGTTGTTGTTTTTTACAGGTTTTTAGTGGCAAGCTTCTGAAATTATGCCAGAAGCTTGCCACTAAACCAACAATTTTCTTAAAAACTTAACTTTTCTGAACTTAGAATTTTTTTTGAACTTAGAAAATTTTTTCAGAAAATATTTAGATCAAATACTAGATATTTACCAAATTTACTAACATTTAAGTTTAATAAATAATCAAATAAATACAAAAAAAGAATAATAAATATATATATATATATATATATATATATATATATATATATATATATATATATATATATATATATATATATATATATATATATATATATATATATATATATATATATATATATATATATATATATATATATATATATATATATTACGTTACATACTTTCAAATCTTTGGACTCCTTCAAAGATAAAGAAGATTTACATGCAAAGTTAAATTTTGACCTTAACGGAATATTGTATAGCGAATACAAATTTTTTTTTCCAATACTAACTTGTGATATAGGATAAATGGTAATTAATTATTTCCGTCACCAATGTATTCACTAATACACAAAAGATAAATTATTAGTAAATAATTCACAACTTAAAATTCACAACTATACACAAGCAACTTACGTTTCAAATAAAATATGACATATAAAAATTTTCATTCCTCAGCCAACATGAAAGAAAGATAGTCAGCTTATTTTGAAAGGCAATAAAAGACTATGTTCCCATAGACAATAAAAGACTGTTCTCATAGACACATATACCATGAACACAGATTCAAATCTAGAATAACACCTCCATATACATATTAAAAAGTAACAGTGAGGGCACACTGCCATGTCTAACTCCCGTCTCAACCTCAAAGAATTCTCCAACCAAATTTGACGTTCTAACAGCACTTTCATTCCCTATGTGCATTTCTTTTATTACCCTAATTAACATTCTGTCTATTCCGTAGTATGGGTCACATCGTTTTCCTTAGCTTTTCCCTAGGCACCATGTCAAAAGCTTTCTCTAAATCGATATAAGATACATAAATGTCTCTTAACCACTCCCAGTTTTTCTCAATTATCATCTTCAAGCAGAAAATCAGATCAGTTGTTCCTCTTCCTGGTCTAAATCCATGTTGTGCTTCATTTAGTTTATTCTCCACTATCTCTCTCAGTCGTTTTTCCAATATCCTCTCATATACCTTACTTGCATGAGTAAGCAAGGATATTCATCTATAGTTCTTGCAATTACTCCTATCCCCCTTCGATATAAAGGTGTGTAGTGTACCTAGAAGTTTATTTGATAGATTTAGTAAATTAACTATCCTAGAACTTATATATATATATATATATCTTGGGAAAATAGAAGGAAGACGAAGAATATGAAAAAGAATCTTTATAGGTGTAGAAAGACAAATATATATATATATATATATATATAAGTAGTATATATATATATATATATATAGCGTCGGGCGGGGTGACGGGCCCGCCTCTTTAGGAGGGTGGTAGATAATGAGGGCAGCCCTAGGGGCTAGAACGCAGGAGACAACGACAGCAAAAAAATAAATATTTTATATATATATATATATATATATATATATATATATATATATATATATATATATATATATATATATATATATATATATATATATATATATATATATATATATATATATATGATAATAAATTTAAACCACTACATGAAGGGGAATATTTAAAACATGCTGACGTTTAAAAAATTTTGAAAATCAATTCAGTCTTCTACTTGCTGAGAAGAGGTCAACATGTAATGTTGAACGAAACGTCAGCATAGTTATTTTAATTTAGTTTGTGTTTTTTAAATATTCCCCCTTCTAATTAAATATAGTGGTTTTAAATTAATTATCATAATTCGGAGTTCGAGTGTTTGCAACAGTACTCCTTAAAAACAAAAAATTGTTATATATATATATATATATATATATATATATATATATATATATATATATATATATATATATATATATATATATATATATATATATATATATATATATATATATATATATATATATATATATATATATATATATTATGTTATATACAGAGATACAAAGATGGCAGTAACTTTTAAACTTGAGCCCCTGACAACGGAAGAATATAGAGGGAAAAATTCTCATGTATAGTAAATAAATGGTGCTATCCATAAGGGTCTGAATCATATAGGATTTGTTTTATTTATTAAGTTGAATTAAAAATCTAAAGCTAGGATCGATTTTTTATGTTATATACACAGATACAAAGATGCCAGTAACTTTTAAACTTGAGCCCCTGACAACGGAAGATGATTTAGGGAAACATTCTCTAATGTCTAGTAAATAAAATGTTGCTATCCATATATCTGTATCATATGGGAAATTGTAGTATTTACAAGTTGAATTAAAAATGTTAAGCTAGCGATCGATTTTTTATGTTATATACACAGATACAAAGATGTCAGTAACTTTTAAACTTGAGCCCCTGACAACGGAAGATGATTTAGGGAAACTTTCCTTAATGTCTAGTAAATGAAACTGTGCTATCTATATATCTGTATCATATCGAAAATTGTAGTATTTACAAGTTGAATTAAAAATGTTAAGCTAGCGATCGATTTTTCATGTTATATACACAGATACAAAGACGCCAGTAACTTTTAAACTTGAGCCACGGACAACGGAAGATGATTTAGGGAAACTTTCCTTAATGTCTAGTAAATGAAACTGTGCTATCCATATATCTGTATCATATGGGAAATTGTAGTATTTACAAGTTGAATTAAAAATGTTAAGCTAGCGATCGATTTTTTATGTTATATACACAGATACAAAGACGCCAGTAACTTTTAAACTTGAGCCCCTGACAACGGAAGATGATTTAGGGAAACTTTCCTTAATGTCTAGTAAATGAAACTTTGCTATCCATATATCTGTATCATATGGGAAATTGTAGTATTTACAAGTTGAATTAAAAATGTACAGCTAGCGATCGATTTTTTATGTTATATACACAGATACAAAGATGTCAGTAACTTTTAAACTTGAGCCACGGACAACGGAAGATGATTTAGGGAAACTTTCCTTAATGTCTAGTAAATGAAACTGTGCTATCCATATATCTGTATCATATGGGAAATTGTAGTATTTACAAGTTGAATTAAAAATGTACAGCTAGCGATCGATTTTTATGTTATATACACAGATACAAAGATGCCAGTAACTTTTAAACTTGAGCCCCTGACAACGGAAGATGATTTAGGGAAACTTTCCTTAATGTCTAGTAAATGAAATTGTGCTATCCATATATCTGTATCATATGGGAAATTGTAGTATTTACAAGTTGAATTAAAAATGTACAGCTAGCGATCGATTTTTTATGTTATATACACAGATACAAAGATGTCAGTAACTTTTAAACTTGAGCCACGGACAACGGAAGATGATTTAGGGAAACATTCTCTAATGTCTAGTAAATAAAATGTTGCTATCCATATGTGTGTTTCATATGGGAAATTGTAGTACTTACAAGTTGAATTAAAAATGTTAAGCTAGCGATCGATTTTTTATGTTATATACACAGATACAAAGATGCCAGTAACTTTTAAATTTGAGCCCCTGACAACGGAAGATGATTTAGGGAAACATTCTCTAATGTCTAGTAAATAAAATGTTGCTATCCATATATCTGTATCATATGGGAAATTGTAGTATTTACAAGTTGAATTAAAAATGTACAGCTAGCGATCGATTTTTTTATGTTATATACACAGATACAAAGATGTCAGTAACTTTTAAACTTGAGCCCCTGACAACGGAAGATGATTTAGGGAAACTTTCCTTAATGTCTAGTAAATGAAATTGTGCTATCCATATATCTGTATCATATCGGAAATTGTAGTATTTACAAGTTGAATTAAAAATGTTAAGCTAGCGATCGATTTTTTATGTTATATACACAGATACAAAGATGTCAGTAACTTTTAAACTTGAGCCCCTGACAACGGAAGATGATTTAGGGAAACTTTCCTTAATGTCTAGTAAATGAAACTGTGCTATCCATATATCTGTATCATATGGGAAATTGTAGTATTTACAAAAGACTAAAATGTTAAGCTAGCGATCGATTTTTTTATGTTATATACACAGATACAAAGATGTCAGTAACTTTTAAACTTGAGCCCCTGACAACGGAAGATGATTTAGGGAAACTTTCCTTAATGTCTAGTAAATAAAATTTTGCTATCCATATATCTGTATCATATCGGAAATTGTAGTATTTACAAGTTGAATTAAAAATGTACAGCTAGCGATCGATTTTTTATGTTATATACACAGATACAAAGATGTCAGTAACTTTTAAACTTGAGCCCCTGACAACGGAAGATGATTTAGGGAAACTTTCCTTAATGTCTAGTAAATGAAATTTTATCCATATGTCTGTTTCATATGGGAAATTGTTGTACTTACAAGTTGAATTAAAAATGTTAAGCTAGCGATCGATTTTTTATGTTATATACACAGATACAAAGATGCCAGTAACTTTTAAACTTGAGCCCCTGACAACGGAAGATGATTTAGGGAAACATTCTCTAATGTCTAGTAAATAAAATGTTGCTATCCATATATCTGTATCATATGGGAAATTGTAGTATTTACAAGTTGAATTAAAAATATACAGCTAGCGATCGATTTTTTTGTTATATACACAGATACAAAGATGTCAGTAACTTTTAAACTTGAGCCCCTGACAACGGAAGATGATTTAGGGAAACTTTCATTATTGTTTAATAAATGAAATTGTGCTATCCATATATCTGTATCATATCGGAAATTGTAGTATTTACAAGTTGAATTAAAAATGTAAAGCTAGCGATCGATTTTTTATGTTATATACACAGATCTGCATTGCGGTATACCATTGGGGTATTCTTTAGAAAAAGCAAATTTAATAGAAAGTATTTATTTTAACGAGTAACCAATAAAAGGTCTCTAAATAGGCTCTCTAATCATATTACTATAATTATTAACAATTTTTTTTATTTTTTCATTTTTTTTACATTTTCCTATCTAAAATTTTACCAGGATTCCAAAAATGTATTCTTTTTCGCTGTAGCTATTGTAGTTTTTGAGATACTTTTTATTTTTTTATTTTTATTTTTTTCTTTAACTTAACTTAACTTAACTTTTCTGAACTTAGAAATTTTTTTGAACTTAGAAAATTTTTGGTCTCAAAATCTGTCAGGCTATCTAATACTAAGCCTATATATATATATATATATATATATATATATATATATATATATATATATATATATATATATATATATATATATATATATATATAATATAAATATATATATATATATATATATATATATATTATATATATATATATATATATATATATATATATATATATATATATATATATATATATATATATATATATATATATATATATATATATATATTCATAATTTTAAATTAAAAATACTATCCTTTTTTATTAGCGATCGATTTTTAAATAATATTTTGTATATTAGGTTTTATATTTTAGATTTTAGATTTCGTAATTGACATTTGTTCATAATTTTAAATTAAAAATACTGTCCTTTTTTATTTTCTTTGCTATCACTTTTTGTGTTGTCCTTTTTATTTTAACGTTTGTCCTATCATTTGTGAGTTCTACTTTTGTACGCAAAAAAAAAAAAAAAAATCGATCGCTAAAATCGGTCGCTAACTTCACGCGTATATATATATATATATATATATATATATATATATATATATATATATATAT
>JABUQX010118754.1:0-26694 GCA_015478945.1 Trachelipus rathkii | reverse complement strand
CCCACTTCTATATTTCGACAGAACATATGTACCTCACATATTGATATCATATTGAATTATGTTCGATTACATATGATTAGACTAACTTTATTACCTACTTCAATTTGTCTAAAACTCCTCGAACTAGCTTCTTTTCGGAATTTCATTGACTCTTTATTCCCTTTTTATCATTCGGCTATAGGATTTGTGGCAATTTTGATTGTGTATTGCTCTACGCACTTACTCTTTTCTCCCTGCCATATATGCACATTTCCTATTGATTATCTTTCTTTCTTTTGTATCTCTGCTATGTTGTGTCAATTCTAGTTCCTTTGTTGCTTCTCACAGTGCTTCTACCATCGACATACCTGGCTTTGTTCACTATTTCCCTCTATTCATATTCCTCTTAATCGTTCACGGGAGATATTTACTTCTATCACAATATGCCTTCCTTATTCTTTTAGATGTTTCTCAATTGCTTGAGTTACACACCACTACGTGGCGGGCAGTGGTTAACAGTTAACTTTATTCACACTGAAGGTCTCTCGCTACTCTCGACAGTTCCTCCACCATAAATTTACTAACCTTTTAGTCTCTTCGAGTGCATTTGAGCACTCACCGCTTGCTTGAGCGATACTGTTTCCTTCTCACCTGCCAAACTCCTCTCTTAACTTCAGCTGCATCCTGCCTACTACGGAAAACTGCCTTGCCTAAAAATCTAGCATGCTTCTGACATTCAATAGCGAACCCTACCTTACAACAATTCAATAAACTATCGTCCTTTCCCTTCACCGATTTCTGTTCCTTCCTTTTTCAGTTTTCCAAAATCATTCTCTCGAAAGAATATTCAAAAAATACATCTTATAATCTCTCTAAACGTTATTCATCTGATTACACTAATGTATAATGGTTTCTGTAGAAACCTTCATCTATCATGGTGATTTCCTTTTACCTCACAATAACTTTTGTTCCCATCTGCTTCTATACTGAGCATTTTGATGAATATCTTTTATTGATTAGCACTATATATAATATCATATATATATTAATACTATATATATATATACAGCATTTAAATATCGATATATCGATTACACTTGAACCGATAGCTTTAATACTGTAAAACTTTTTTAACATTTACTGGTATAATTATATCCCTCTTGACTTCCGTTTCCCCAAAATCTTCTATGTGCTGCTAATTTATGAGTTGGATAAAGTATATATTAATATTACCTTTTTATATTTTATCCATAGTGGTATTTCACTCTAGATAAATATTCCTTGTCTATGGAATAGTGGAAAGCATCGGCTAGAGAAACTTATGGATTAAATTATTGAAACAAATGAAGCCACTAATCTACTTCCGAATGAAGGAAAACCTGTTAAAAAGTACTCCGACCGGAGACCTTCTGTGCTAAAAAGTTAATAAAAGTAGATCGAGATTGAAATAGAAATGGATAAGTTGAAATGAAAGTGGATAGACTGAAATAGAGGTGGACAGATTGGGAAAAATACATAGATGACAATAAGGTATTTGATACTATGAAATGATAAGACACACCTACCCTAAGTTATACGAGGTGGTAAAAGGGGACAGTTATGATTATAAATTATTATATATTATAAAATTTAACTTGCAAATATTAAAAGCATAATGAGAGTGATGCAACACTTCAACGCTTAGAAAGAGAGAAGGAGGACTATGGTAGCTTTATATGTGTTAACGTACATAGGATGACGTAAAGTCTATTTCATTGAAGGCGAAAGAAACTACCTGTTTCACGGAATTGATCTTTCATACACCTCAGAAGTGATTTCAATAACTCTTTACAACGTTGACTATACGACACATAATATTGACTGTAGCTTTTCTGCCTATTGACATAGAGGATGCGTAGACTTAGTTGTTCCGAAGAGATGTCCACTTCTCTTATGACTGACTTCTCGAGTTTATATTCTAGTTAAATATTTTTTAGAATTAGATATGAATTATGTAATACTCCTTCTATAAATATAGCATATTGAAATGAAAGGAAGAATAACAAAAAATATGTGTAACTAATCTTCTATGATAGAAGGTTTATGAGATTTGTTAATATCAAGAGTAGATGTATTATATATACTTTGTGTGTGTCGAGGAAAGGCTTAGCTAATCACCATCGTGACAAGATCGAGGTGTTGCTCAATGCTTCCCTCCTAGCAATCATTTATTTGCTGTGAATGAGCTCTGTCCTTCCCAAGTATTTTTGACATATCTTTATACCGGCGCTGATGTGGTGCGTTTTATTAACGCACATCTTTGTGATTTTATAACCGGCACCCTAATTTTTATTTTTTTATTGTTCGCACATCCAATAACCTATCTCAATGCTGTTGACTGTGTACGTGCCTTTTCCCTCTAATATTAACGCTGATTAACAAATCCATTCCACTTTTCCATTTCCAATAATGAATTATAATTCCATAGAGTGTGTTAGTTCCTCAGTGTATACAGAATACCAAAGACCATATCTTCTCTGCTCCTCTGATGAAAATGCCATATGGATATAATGATTAATGAAGGAATGAGATATTGTATAGTTTATCCCAACAATTACAAGCCAGCCATTAAGCACTCAAGTATATGGGGCTAAGGCTGTTATGGAAAGTCAAGCGGGATAAAATACCAGAAGTTGAAAGTTTTGAACACTAGATTAAATGCTGTGCCAAAAAATCAGAATAAATTATCTGATAATAGCCTTCAAAGTAATGCTCTGGATGTGACCTAAATAAAACTCATTATAATACACAAGAATTTCATAAACCATAAGACCCCTATATTGACACCGCCATGATAGCTCAGAGGATCAAAGATAGTGTTGTTAGAGAAAGGGGAGAGATCTACAGTAGAGAGCCAAAATTCTTACAGAAACCATATCGTGGTCTATAGAATTCTAAGCACTAGGGACCACTGAAAGGTCTCTATATGTATAAGGATTTTAAAGACTAGATATTTTATGAGAATGTGTCTCCTGTTTATAAGTAAGTAACTAGAGAATCATCTCGAAAAGAACTATAAAGGAAGAAACTATGAGGTTCTACAAAGGGATAGGACGATTAAGATTCTCATCCTCTATACTCGATCATACACACAGAATTGTTGACGGTGTCTCATTCTCTGACCCTCCGACAACATGGTGCTTACTTATAATTATATCAGTTAAATGCCTGGTAAGAATGTATACACTCTTTACTACATAAGTAGTGATATATAATATATAGAGTGATGTATATATACTAAACAGACTATTATAATATATATATTATAGATAGATAATTTATATATAAGTGTATACATAGTTGTATATATATATAATTTGATAGTAATATACAGGGATGATATTTTGCGCTGTATATAGGTGGTCGCAATGCTGGAGAGATGCAGGATTGAATCAGGAGAATCTCTGAGATAGATGATGAGGATATAGGACCCAGTTTGGAGAGATAGACTTCATCACGCTCCGCCTCTTAGTGTTTTACGGCGAAAATAATATTTTAATGATGTAAAGAGAAAGGAAGAGAGAAGATAATAGTGGATCTCGAGAGGAGGTCTTGAGTGTTGGTTCTAAAGTGGATGTATAGGTGTGTGAGTGGGAATGTTATGTCAAGGTGTGAGAGTAATGTTGAGTGGTTGGTGGCCGTATGTGAGTTTATATTTACGGAGTATTGTTCTAGTCGGTTTTTTAGCAACAGGTTAATCAGATGTCAGAGTATAGTAGGGTTGTGAAAGTACGAGGCGAAGTATTGAGTCCTAGAGGTAGAGATACAAGAGAGGAGAGAGGAGAAGCAAAGTTGGAGTTATGGTCCAGGTGGTGAGGATGGTCAATGTTAAAAGGTGTCTTGAATGTGAGTGGAGACCGGTAAGCCATTATATATAGATGTGTGTTGGTCACTTGCATAAATCTACAATACAATTTGAGAGAGAAATAAAGTTTTAGGATCTTGAAAAGTTGATTTTTTTTTGTCTCAGAATGCCAGGATGATAATGAGGAAGATTATTAACAAGGTTTCAACATGAGATAGGATGGTACTGACGAAGGGAGATCTTAGCTCTTTATTTTCAGATGATAGAAACTAAATGTTATGAAGAGTTAAATGTTTTAACTATACATATACCTTAATGTAATCACTAGCGCACTCGCTTAGTCCCTTTCATCCACCAACTATTTTATATGGCACCTAGCCTACTTCTACTTGACATTCACAAACTTCCTTATCATATTACTTATAATCTGCATCATCTGTTCTCTCTCTTCCACTCACACACACACTAACACAAACAAACAGATAGAAAATAGGTATTATAAAACTACAGACACAGTATGGATGTTACCTTTGCACTGCATACACTCAATCTAACATAAAACTTCAACTGATGAGAGCTTATTCCTATGTCACACTTACATAACTAACCATTAATTACTTATTACTTATCTATCCAGTTTATATTATCAAACCTCCCTCCTTTATTTGGGACGGCACATACCACTCTTCAGTTCAATCTAATCTCATTGCAAATTTAACAATCAAAATTCTGATATTCTTTGATTTGTTCAGAAATTAGTGATCTCTTTCTTTTTATACACAGTTTCACTCTCGTAATGACAAAAAAAAATCACACACATTTTCAAGATACATAATAATTACTTTCCTGTATTTTTTTTTAGTATGTAAGATTCAGTAAGATATGCAACAATCTTTTTTGGTTACCCCTTACTCTACCATAATTCACTAACTTTTTTTTCTGACATATTGAAAATGCTACTACTATCCACTTTTGCTATCTTCCTCTCTCTATCATTCACTTCCTTGTATCTTCTGTTTGGTATAATATTGCTTATGTCTATTATTAAATACTTTGTGATTATAATGCCTATTGTAACTTGTTTGATCATTATAAACTTTTCCCTCCTAAAATTTTTCACTCTTTATTTTATTTGTTACATATGAGTAGCTATTTATATCTTCTCTTTCTTTTTCTTCATAAAATCATCTATTAAAATATTATTAATTTAATTCGGTTAAGCTGCTGTGAGGATGAAAGGTTTTACCGGAGAGTGTTAGATTGATAGGGATTGCTTCTTCGGGCCAAATAGAGATGTGGCTACTTAGAAGACACTTGGTTTATGTTAGTTCTGAATGCTTTGCATGCCTTGGTGCCTACCTTTAGCGACCCAACTCACGTTTTCTTCACTGCCTTATTGCTAAGTTCATGACAGCCATTCCCTATCATCCTAGCCTACGTCTGGGAATGGAGAGTTAGGGCATTTCTTGATTTTGTCATTCAAGCATCCTGCTCTGAATTAAAGCAGGGACCTTACGGCGTATAGGGCAGCTTCAAGTTAAAAGACAATTCTAAACTTATTAACGTTCCTATCACCTTTTACGTATTGTTCTTTTCCTTTATATTTATTTTTCCTAAATTCTATTCATTTAATTGAAGCAGAGACCTTAAACATTTAAATCTTCTAAAACTTATTCTTCTGAATTACCCAGCAGTATGGTTTGGCTGTAATAGACTGAAGAGGTGTGAAACTTACAGGCTAGACCGAGAGAGAGATTGGTGCTTTGTATACACTTTCTGGAATGATATGTTAGGAATACTCAGAAGGTGAATTATATCTTAAACCGGTGGAATACGGTCCTATGCTGACTGCAACTGGATGTGATATGTAGTTCGAGGTGTTAGAACATCATTTTCTTAGAAATTTTAGAAAGAACAATCAATGGTTTAGGTTCTTACACTCTATTTTTTATAAATTTAACTTGCCCAGAAACCGACGAAGGCAATGGAATGTGAAATTAATTTGACTCGGGGAAACATTTCTATTCAACTACTCATATAGGAGCATATTATGAAAGGACTTTCAATAAATTAGCTTTTCTAAGGAAGTAAAGATTTAGATAAGACTGGATCAAAAATATTTTATGAAGTAACAAACACAGAATAATGAAAACAGATTTGCTATAATATTTCTCTGATGATCAAAAATAATAAGTCAATCAATAAAAAATATGTTTTAGAATAAGTCTTGAACAATTATGGCATGCATTTAATTGGAGTGTCTTTTAAATGGTGAATCACTACGGATAAAGGACAATAGCTTAGATCTAGTCAAATCAATCTATTCTCGTCTAGCGTGTTTATACATACTAGAACAATCTTGAATAAGGATTTGAGGCTAAACAGATAACGAAAGTCAATTAAGCTGATTCGAAGAGCCTTGCTATAAGCTACAATACTTTAATATATTAAATTTAGTATTTAAATACTTTAAAGTAGTTTGTTTACACAATAGAAGGATCATTTGCTGCAGTATCTACTACATCATTCAGTATTATTTCTAAATTTTCTGGAATCTAAATAAATTATATGTTTGACAATTAGTTCAGTAATTAACACACTTATTATATAAGTCAAATAATGAGTTGATTAATAAAGAAGTAAAAATAGAAAAAGATAAAGAAGTTGTAAAAATAGCAACCTTGGCATTGATTTTGATTTAAAATGTACCAAAGAACTGTATATTGCCCACAGCTATGTCATAAATACAGTACTAAAAAAAAGCATTCAGTTAAAATGTAAATTCATTATATTTTAAGCACAGAAATCTTCACCAACTACAAATGTTTCATCATTTCTATTAATAAAATATATACTCTTAATTTGCTTTGATCAACTATTATTTTTATTATTATTAAAAATTATAATAAAGAGACTTTAGTCCTTGAAAATTTTGATAACTTAAATAATTTCATGGGGTTGAACCCCCTGACCCCCCCGTCTACTTCATTATATATATATATATATATATATATATATATATATAGTATATAATATATTATTTTATTTGAGATATATATATTCATATATATATATTATAGTGTGGGGGTGTGTGGTTTATTTATATTATATAATTATAAATAAAATGTAAGTAGAACAGTATATATATATATATATAGATATATATATATACATATATATACATATGTATATTCATATAAAGCACCTTAGATAACTTTTCCTTCCTTAACTTCAGCTTAAATTACTTTAAAATTACACCAAAAGACCTAACTTCATGCATGACATCAATCATATTCTGATCTTTCTACATGACACCATTCATTCTCCGTCACATAGACCACATTCCAGTTGGAGATACGCGCCAATCTCCTCCCAATTTTTTTCGAAATGAAAGAATTCATATTGCAACAGGAACCTGTTTGTTCTGAGACATATATTATTTCTCTTTAACTTCTAATGGATTTTCTAATGTATATTACTTATGTCCTCCTTAACCTTATCTCTTTTAAGTTATGAAAATGACAAAAGTACCTTCAGAGGGTCTTTTGCGTGCATAAAATCAGAATTTAAATCATTACTTATCTCCGTTGTTAAGAGTTCTTTCATTTAGTTTTGAAAATTACACACCATGATATTTTTAAAAGCTCAAATTTATACGGCGCTTAGAGCACCCTGCAAATGTGAAGGTAGATCACTCAGCTCCAGCTTTCTTCCATTCACGAATGCTTCTTGAAGCACTTGGGTAGGAAGGTGTTTTGTGAGAGCAGGCTCACATATTGTGTTTTCAGATAGGTTGATTAATTCTGACCTAAATTCTGTTGATGATTGGGATACTCTTAAGTCTTTTTGTAGCAGGCTTTCCAATTCTGACTGAAATATAGTTGTTTTATTAGCGTTTAGTAATCAATAAATAATTAAAAGAATTTTTTCAAATATTTTAATAAATGTAAAAAACAAGCACATATTCCTAACATTAGAATGTATATAAAATCTTACCAAATAGATATAATTTTTTCCAATGCAATTTTCCTGACATTGACATCTTCCAATTTCATCATTGAATACAGCATATTCTAAGGTAGTAAGGCAAAGGAGTTGTACTTTAAGTTGTTCAAGGCAACGTATTGAACTTCTTCAGACTGCTGTTTGATCCTCTGGATCATGATGAAAATATATAGCTGCTGATTATGAAACTTGTTGTTTCTTTATGTTTCAAACCAACTAACTGCATACAGTTCAACAATGTATTTAATGATCTGGTAAAGCTTGTTATGTAGTTCTGGAGGAAAAGCACCTCTTGTCCATAGACACATTAATCTAATTGCCAAAGTCAACCATCTGGCATGATTTAAGGATCCAATTTTCAATCCAAAGATGTAAGCCTTTTTAAAATAATGGTACAAGGAAAGAACATTACAAACCCAAATTAAAATTGCTCCATTATAAAAATAAAACACGGAACGCTTAACTTGGTAAATTCCACTTGCGCCTCTTCATGGTAGTTACCTTCACAGAGTTTACCTATATGATCATCAAAGGCAGTAGGAGTTTTGGTACAACCATCAAGATGTTTAAAAATAGCTCTAAAAGGTAGCTCATTTTGATGAAGTGAACAGCCAATCATGTGCACTTTCCGATTAATTTTTTTCCAGAAGCGTTACAAGACCCCTTTCACAGCCTGTGTTCGTGTTGTCAAGGAGAACATCTTTAACGTATCAAGGCTATTAAACTCCTTCATTACACTAGCAACCTCTTCGGTCAGAACAGCCTGTCGCAACTTTAACTGGGATGACTCTATGAGTAAGATAAGTTCCACCTTCAGATGCTTCTTCGTTTGAAAGAGTCAAATGGAACTCGTGTGTCTTTCCTTTTCTCAATTTTTTCTCCACATATTAATTTTCAATTTCTTTGTACACCAAGGTGCCCTTGTCAACTTTTCCGTCAACCCCAATACAGAGTAATTTTTCTACACCATCACAGAGTATTTCATTACTTCTTACTCTCATCCTATCTTTTTCTCTGACCAACTTTGATTTATCGATCATTATGTGATTTACATCCACACTAGGCCCTAACAGGTTCATAGCCTTTAAATCCAACAGGAGTGCATTGGCAAGGCTTGCCCCTAGATTTGAAGAAACGTCACCTCTGATCAATTGAGTGGCATACCTTGGCGTTATCAGAAAGCTGTAACCTTCATCTCGTAATGTACTTAGTCGAAAGTCTTCGGATTTATCATCACTTGACTAAAATATTAGTACAAAGGCGAATTAATATTAGTTATAATAAACTGTTATATGAAGATACAAACAGGTTAGGTTATAGTATTATCAAAATTATTATTAAAGATTTCGTTTTAATAACTATAACATTCAAGCACAAGTATATTCACAAATTTTAAAATGATATACCATAAGGGAAACCTTTACAATCATTACCTCTCTAGAATCTTTACCTGCAGTTGCAGAAGATAATTCCTGTGAAGACGTTGATGCAGTAGTGCACAAAATCAATATCATTATCTACAGACATTTATGTCAAGCCAATTGTCAATGGTCTGATTTATAATGTTGTTTTGCAATAGCTCGATGGTGGAAATGGGATACTAATATTTTTTAATTCCTCTAGTCTTAAAATATTATCAAGGATGTTTCCAGCTGTAGTTCTTTGTAAAGTCATTGTTTATTAAAAAACAAGAAGGGGCTGCAGCTTTAAGAGTAAATGAATTAGAGTGCAAATTCAAAAAAAGATTATATTAATTTGTAGCACTACTGGCATCAACGTCTTCCACAGAATTATCTTCCAACTGCAGGTAAAGATTCAGGAAATGTAATGATTTTAAAGGTTTCCCTTATGGTATATCATTTTAAAATTTGTGAAAAATTACATTTTGAAATTATAGTTATTAAAACGAAATCTTTAATAATAATTTTGGATAAACTATTAACCTAACCTGTTTGTATCTTCATATAACAGTTATTATAACTAATTAAATTCGCCGTTTGTACTAAATTGTTATTCAATATGAATAAATCCTGAGACTTTCAAACAAGTAACATACGAGATGAAGTTACATTTCTGATAACGCAAGGGGGTAATGCCACTCAATGTAATCAGAGTGATCTTTCTCAAATCTAGGCAAGCTACTTGCCAATCACTCCTGTTGATTTAAAGCTATACCTGTTAGCCTAGTGGGATTTAAATCACATAATGATCGATTAAATCAAATGGTCACAGGAAAAAATAGATGAGGAGTAAGAAGGTAATAAATACTCTGTATTGGGGGTTTAGAAAAATACTCTTATGGTTGATGACGGAAATAAAGTTACAAGGGGCACCTTGCTGTACAAAGAAATTGAAAATTAATAGTGGCAGAAAAAATTTGAGAAAAGAAAGACACACGAGTTCCTTGACTTTCTTCAAACGAAGAACGCATCTGAATGTGTAACTTATCTTATCATAGAGTCACCCAGTTAAAGGTGCACAGGCTCTTCTGACCGAAGTTGCTTAGTAAATTAAAAGTTAATTTAGCCTTGATACGTTAAAATTCTCCTGACAACTACTAACACAGGCTGTAAAGGGTCTTTTAACGCTTCTGGAAAAAAATTAATCTGGGAATGCACATTGATTGCTTCACTTCATCAAAGATGAGCTACCTTTAGAGCTATTTTAAAAACATCTTGATGGTGTACCTAAAAACTTCCTACTGCCTTTGAGATGCATTATAGGAACTCTTGAACTAACTACCATGAAAGCGCAAGTGGAAGAATTTACCCAAAGTTAACGGGCCTTCTTATATATAAGAAGAATTTTTCTCAAGAAATTACTGAAAATCTTAGTTCGATCAACTCTTCTTTATATAGTAATTAGATTTATAAAGGACCATAGATAAATTCAAGATTGGCTCCTGGAAAAATGTAGATCCTTTTAATCATGCCATATGTTGACTTGCATTAGATTAACTGTGTCTAGACAAGGAGTTGACTTTTCCCCAAACACAAAAACAACGATCTTAAAAGATCAAGAAACACCTCGATTCACGTATTAGCAGTTATTTGAGGTTGAAACTTAAAAAACAACAAGTTTCATAATCAGCAGCTATATATTTTCATCATGATCCAGAGGATCAACAGCAGTCTGAAGAAGTTCAATACGTTGCCTTGAACAACTTAAAGTACCAAACTCCCATTTGCCTTGTACTACCTAGATAGGCTGTATTCGATGATGAAATCGGATGTCATTGTCAGTAAAATTGCATTGGAAAAAATTACATCATTGGTAAATTTAATTATCATTCTAATGGTTAGAATATTGCTTATTTTTTACATTATTAATAATATTTGAAAAATAATCTATTTAATATTTATATACTAAACGCTTAATAAAACATAACGTATATTCAGTCGAATTTCGATAAGGCCTGCTACAAAAAGACCTAAGAGTTAATTCCCAATCATTCATACAGATATTAGTCAGAATTAATCAACCCTATCTGAAAACACAATATGTGAGCCTGCTCTCACAAAACACCTTCCTACCCAATGCTTCAAGAAGCATTGTCTAGAATGGAGAACCTCAAGCTGCGATCACTATTCCCATTCGCAGGGTTTTGGAAAGAGCCTTAAAACTGCATGTCTGAAGCTTCTCACAACATTTATGACTAGAGTCATAGCCACAAAACATATTTTAGCCAAACTCTTTACCGTTAAGAATGATCCTCCTTTATTCTAAGGATAATACCAGGAAAATTATAACTATCTTAATATCTTAAAATTAATATTATTACATTACGTTGAAGAAAGTGTATCACTTGCCTCAATAAAATTTAACACCTTGTTATAATTCATTTATAACAAAAAAGTATGGATTAAATAATCAAGAGCAAATACATTGTTAAATTTTTCATAGTCATTTTCCCGAAAAAAAAAATTGGAAATGCTCTAGGCTAGAGTTATAAATTTCTGTAACTATATATATTACTGCATAACTATCTCCGATTTTCCATAAAAAATGCATATCTAAAAAAAGGTAAAATCGATTATGCCTACCCTATATATAGTAGTAGATATATATATATAAGTATATATACTATTTATAAGATATATATTAATAATATAATATTACAAATATACTATATATCAACATATATATACTATATATATAACATAATATATATATATAATACATATATATATATATAATTAAATCGATGTCTTATTTATATATATCAGTATTATATATATATATTTATACCTATATCTATATAATATAATTATATATACTAGTATATATATCATACTCACTAAAAAATAGAAAAAAACCAAAAAAAAAAACGGTGTCCTACTGAGTCAAAAAGTATTACACCCCCATGAAAAATTAATTTAATTATCAAAAATTTTTTCCACTTGAGGCTGCTCTAATATTATAATTTTAATAATAATAAATAATAATACGGGAAAGGAATAAATTAAAGTATCATATTTTATAAATAAAATAGGGAAACATTAGTTGCAAAGATTTCTGTGCTAAATAGATCTACATGAATACATTTCTAACATGATGTCTTTGTTTTTTTATACTGATAACAACTGTGGCAAATGTATACAGTCCTTTTACATTTTAAATCAAGAAAAAGACATATCTCCTATTTTACAAACTTCTTATATATTCAATAAACAATAAAAAAAAAAAAAAAACAAAGGAATCAACTCATTAATATTGACATAAAATAATTGTGTAATTTTTAAGGTATGCCAAAGTCTAAGCTGCTTATATTCAGAAAATTTAGAAATAATACTGAATGATGTAGTAGATACTGCAGCAACTATTTTAAGCTTATTGCTGATTGACTACTTTCAAAATATTTAAATACAAATCTATATTAATTAAATATGTACTAAAGCTAATAGCCTCTTCGATCCAGCTTAATGACTTCGTTTATCTGTTCTAGTACATCCAACTCAAAACCCTATTCAATGATTTTCTATAGTATTATCCACACGCTAGACAGAGAATAGTATTGATTATACTAAACTCTAAGCTACTTGTCCCTATCCTTAGTATTTCACCATTGTAAAAGACACTACCAATTAAATGCATGCCATAATTGGTTCAAGACTTATTCTTAAAAACTATTTTTATTGATTGACTATTATTTGAACAATCAAGAAAATTTAGTATATGACAAATCTGTTTCATTTATCTGTGTTGTATTCATAAGGAAATATTTTTATCCCAGTTTTATCTTTAAATCTTACTGCCTTAGAAAAACTAATTTATTAAAGTCCTTTCATAATAGCCTCCAGATGAGTAGTTGAATAGAAAAAGTTGCCCCGAGTCAAAGAATTTCACATTCCATTGCCTATCTTCGCTTCTGGGCAAGAAAAAATTATAAAAATATGTGAAGAACATAATTAGACAAAATGCAAAATTTATTTGTATAAAAATTTCAGGACAGGTACGAAGAGTTTAGAAGCGCCATGATCGTGAATTATAGTATATTCAGAGTCAGCTAAAGATTGCCAAGTCTCCGAAGTACAATTATTACATCACAAATACTACTAATATAATATATATATACTATATATATATCATATAATATATATATATATAATATATATTATATAAATTATATATATATAATATATATATAATATAGTATATAATATTATAATAAATAATATACTTAATATAATAAATATAGTATATATATATATATATAATGATAATAATATAATATATTATATATATATGATTATATATAATAATATATATATATATATAATATACATAATATAAATAATAATATAATTATACTGTATATTATAAATTATATATATATATAATATATATATATATATACTATACTGTATATTATAATAACTATATTTACTATATAATTACTAGTATATATATATATATATATAATTATATATAAAAATATATATAATAATATATATACTGGTATATTATAAATATTATATTATATAAATATAATATAATTAATATAAATATATATTATAATATATAAATATAAATATTTAATATAAATATATTATTTAATATATTATATATTAATATATTATATTCATATATATATATATATATATTATAATATATATAGACTAATATATAATATTTCATCATATATATATATATAATATTATATAGTTATAATATTTATATAATATATTAGATATATATAATATTATAATATATATTATAAGATAATATAAATATTCACACAAATATTATATAATATAATAATTATATAATAAAATACTTTTTAATTATATATATATATATAAAACTATATATATATACATTATATATCACATAATAATAATATATATAATATATATATATATATATAATAAATATATATAAATATATATAAATAATATAAATATATATAATATTATATAAAATATATAAATATATATATATAATTACTATATATATAAATATAATTAAATATAATATATATATATATATATATATATATTACAATTAAATATATATATATAATATATATATATATATATTATTATATAAGTATTAAAGTATATTATATATTAAATATTATATAATATATATATATATATATATATAAGCCTTCTGTTTAAAGTTAGCATGTATAATCTAATGATATTTATCCACTTAATCCAAAATAATAGTTCATATTTCGTATACAGATCGTACGTTATAGAAGAATAAGCGGAAAAAATCTACAACCATATATAATGTATAGTATATATAATATATAAATATATTCTATATATATCAATATATATATTATATATTACAAAGATATAATATATAATATATTCAGAAATATGTATATAACATATATAATATAATAATATATTATAATATTATAATATAGTACTAATATATAATATATATATATATATTATAGTATTATAAATATATAATATATAAATATATATAAATATAATATATAATATTAAATAATATTAATATCTTATATATATATAATATAAATATATATATATATGAAAAATCAACAAACATGGTGAGCTGCTGGGATTGAACCTGACCCTAGCAGATGTCCGCGAAGTGTTTGCGACTACGCCACAATGAACTAAAAGAAAGGGAAACCCAAAATGTTCTTGGATTATATCACGCCAAACAGGAACCACAAATCCCTCTCTTCCCACCACACTCGCGTTTAGAGTCAAACAGACAGCCCACAGAGTGAAATACTTATTTAAACCGGGGAATATAATGTATTGATAAGATAACTGCTCATCCTCACCGCAGTGCAGTGTGATAGTTATTGATAAAAATAACCCATATAATTTCACCTCTCCTATGAACCTCCCTACAGTAAGACCTGACGCGCGTACGCCACGTCGACTAAAAGAAAATACGTGAGAAACATTACTGTAGTTAACATAGCACACACTTTAAAAGACTCAATAGTATGTAATATGTAAGAAGCGCTTATTGTTCCTGTTGCCGTTTTTTTACGCGCCCATCTGCTAGGCCCAGGTTCAACCCCAGCAGGGAGTGAAAGACTTAAGGGGTTATATTTTATCAAACCGTATTACCACTGCCGTGAGTAGAAGAATGAAATTATCTTCAACACATTATATTCCCGGCTTTAATAAGTATTTCACTCTGTCCGGTGCTCTGTTTGACCCTACGCCCGAGACGGAAAGGCCTTTGTTCCTTTTGGGAATATATTCACTACAGAAACATTTTCTCGCGTTCTTCTTTTAGTCCATCGTGCTAGTCATCAAACACTTACGCCGCCATTCTCTAGCCCAGTTCAATCCCAGATGAAAATTGAAATTACTTAACTGAGATATTGAAATTAATACTTTTTACAATTTTAGGAATGGTTGAATGGTCTAATAAATCTTTCAAAATTTATGTAGTAAATATATATGTTTACATGGGGAAGTTAAATGACATATAATTATATATATAAATAAAAAATATATATATAAATATATATATATACTATATATATATATAATAATATATATAAATATAATATATATATATATATATATCAAATATAAATAATATATATATTATATATATATTATATAGTCAATTAAATATATATATATATATATATAATAATAATATAAATATATATATATATTATATATAATAATATATATATATATTATATAATATAAATATATATATATTATATATATATATATATATATATACGCGTGCTGACATATCGATCTAATACTTATATATTATATTAATTATCAGAATTTAATTAAAAGTAAATTAATAGCAGAAACAATTAAACCGAGTGTCACTTCTAATTTTCCATTATAAATAAATTAAAATAACAAATTAATTAAATTTGCATATCACCTTTCCTCTTTCGTTATTAACACTAAACCGCTAAATATTAAAATCTGCTTTTGGATTTTCTCATTTTAAAATTGTTAATTAATTGTTCTTAGTTGTGTTGAAAGCTTCGCGCTCGACTGCATGTTTTTAAAACTTGTTATCGGCCTCTAGAATTAAATGCCTTCATAAATGCTTCATAAATTCCTTCATATTATATAATACTGCCAAGCTTGTTGTGAAAAGATTTCTGAAAAAAAGCCTTGATTAAATATTTACATAAGTATAAAATCTCAGGATGAAGATTCCTTCTCTGAAAAATAATAAAGAAGAGTTTTATATTTCTGGCTTGAGGCAAAAGTTTATTATCTTGATAGCAGTATGAGTAAGTCTGTTTACGGGGAAAGGAGGAGAGCTTAGAAAGCATCGGCACCATATTAATCATAAAAACATATATATATATATATATATATATATATATATATATATTATATATATATATATATATATATTTATTAATATAGTAATATAAATTATATACATATATAGATAGATATAGGATAAAAAAAAACTCATATGTAATATAAATATATTATTATACTAATATATATATATATATATATAATATATTATATATATTAATATATAATATAATATAAAATATATATATATATATATATATATAAATATAATATAGTATATATATATATATTAACTATATAATTAAAATATAATATAATATATATTTAAAATATATATATATATATATATATATATAGTATAAGAATTATTATATAAATAACATATATAATTATATTAAATAATATTATAGTTAATATTATATATATATTATAAATTGCTATTTTACTAATAAGTACTATTTATACATATATAAATATTTATAAAGTTATTATATATATAATTAATCTAGCTGAGCTTATACATTACAGTATACTACTATATATAATATATATATAACATAATATTAATATAATTGATCAAGGTAGTCAACTTTGTATACTTTAGATAGTATTATATAAAAAGATTTTATATAATTTTTTTACTGTATTTCATTTATAATATAATTAATATATTAAAAGGAATTAAAAAAATATATATAATATATAAATATATTATTTATATAGTATATAGATAAAATAAGTAAATAAAATATATTATACTATAACGTTATAGCAGTAGATTATTAATTATATAATATATATAATAGATAAACTATTAGATATATTGACTATAAGAATACAGTACATATAAGTATAAATACTATAAATTTATAAATATATATAATAATAATATATATATCAACAAAAAAATAAACCCTCTTTTAATTGATAATAATTATAATAATGATATATTTAAATATATAGTGATTACTATATAATACATATACTTAAATATAATTAATAAAATATAATATAATACATAATATGATATATATATTAACGATATATATAAACATATATATATATAATATATTATATATAGTATATATATATATACAAGTATATATTATATATATATATATATATATATAATTATAATAATAAAATATATATATATTTCGATAAATAGATTATATATTATATTAGTATATAATATTATTATAAAATATAATTATATATATTACGAAAATATTAATAATAGACTATATAATTTGATAATAGTAGAATAAATATATATAATATTATATAATATAATAATAATATAAGAAATAAATATAATATAATATTAAAATATATATATAATAAAATAAACTATAAGCTAGATACTATACATAAGTATATATAAATAATAATATATCATATAAAAGATGTAAGATTAAATAGGCTAACTAAATAAGATATATAAATAGATATTATTATATACATATATAAATGAAAATGATAATTTATAAAATAATATATATAAAAAATATTAGCTAAAAAATAAGTAAAATAAATATTATAGTTAATTATATAATGATGGTATATATTATAATTTAACAAAAATGTCAAAAAAAATTGAAAGAACGAAGAAAAAATATTTGTGACTCAAGTACAACTAATATAATAATTAAACCATGAAAGGGCAAAAATGAGATGGTAGCTCGTTAGATGATACCAGGATGGCCCTCTATTAAATTATTAGTGTCCTCTCAAGCCTTATAAAGTAGTGGTCTGCCTCAGAAATTATAATAATATAATATATATAATATATATATAAATTATAAAATAATTAGTAAATATATATTATAATATATATATTATATTATATATATATATATCTATATATAATTATAAATATATTAAAGATATATATAATAAATATAATATAAATAATAAAATAAGTATATTATTAGATAAAGTAAAGAGTGACTTTTGAATTTAAAAGATAAGAAAGAAAATTTTTAAATATACGAAGATCAAAATAATATCTATTAATTATATATATATACTATTATATAATTAAATTATATATATAGTATATATATTATAAATAAAAATATATAATAAATTATATAGTATATCATGTATATATATTACTTATAATATATATGATAACTATATTATATATATATATAATATATATAAATACTTAATATAAGGTATTATATTTATATATATTATAAATAATAATATAATAAAGATATTATATATTACTATAATATAAATATAGTAATATATAATAATGATAAATATATATATATAAATAATATTATATATATAATCTGAGAAAATACTTTCATCAATCCCAAACGAATATTATAAAGTATTTGAAGGGTCGAAAGAGAAAAACTCCGTGAGGCGGGGTATAATACCTTTTGCTATCGCTTTAATGTTTTATAATATAATATATTTATCGCTATGAATAATATTATTATATATTATATAATATATAAATATATATTATAATATATAATATTATAGTATTAAATACTATATTATATAATAATATATTATAGTATTTATATATCTATACGTATATATTAATAGTATAATAATAGATAAATATATATATATAATATATATATTATATAAATTAATAATATATATTATATTTTTTAATATAATATAAATATAGATAATAATATATAATAAATATATTATATTAATATATATATATATAATATATAAATATATATATATAATATGATTAATATATGTATATTATATATATGATATATATTATATATATATTGTATATATTTATTATAAAAAATATAATTTTTTTATATAATAATATATATATTATTTTAATATAATTAAATATAATATATATATATAGTATATTAATATAATATATATATATATATATTAATATAATATTTATATGTTATATAGTAATATTATATAATTATATATATATATATAATATAGACATTAATATATAAAGTATGATTATAAAATTAATACAAAATATATATATAAATACTATTATTAATAAATATAATAGATAATATTAATATAATAAGATAATATAATTATATTAATAATATTATAATATTATAAATATAAAATATATTATATAATAGATAATAGTTCTTATATCATATATATTATATTATAGCTAGAAATGAGATTTATCCGAAGACTGAGTGAGCGAGCTATAGGAATGTGCAGATTATAAGATGTTAGTTAGTGAAAGATATGTGAGTAGGAGTAGTAAATATAAATAGCAGAATAAATATATGATTCAAAAAAGAGTATAGGAGAAAATGTTAATAGAGAAGCATGAGATTGGAGAGGAATTAATATAATGAGCACGATCGGGTTATAACCCCAGCAAACTTAAGCCAGGCGGTTAACCTCTAATAGAAAAAATCTCACAAAAAGAATTACAAATAAGAATTATATATATTGTTTAATAAAAAAGTTATATATGGTAATATACTTACGATAGACTTGTATTAACGAGGAGATAGAACGAATATTATATATATTAGAAGAAAGAGAAACGTCCGATAGAATGACTCTTAAAGACTTATAGTACGATTATGCATTTATAAAGATATATAAGATGATATTTAGAGCAAAATTTAATTTCAATTCACTTTATTATTTGATAAATAATCTATGTGAATGGAATAGAACCCTAGATTAATAAAGTTTATTAACTTGTCTATAGATAGAGTATTCAAAAATAGAGAGATATAAGAGAGAGAGACTAATTTAAGGAGAGTTGCTATAAGGGACGGAAAAGGCGTACTTGGGATCGAGTTAATAGCACGTATATTAGTGATTGATATGAGAGAGATGGTGCTGATTCTAGAAGAGAATGATAAAAAGGTGATATGTTTGATAGAAATTGACTTACTTGTAGTGTTAATTAATAATAAAGGAAAACATGCTAGCGTTGAATACTGCAATTGTAGGACCGATAATTTAGGAGACTATACTTAGAACACGGAAATATAAGTTAGTTAAAGGAATAATACTTCAAATAGGTTCACACGTTTACTAAAAGTGGGGAGAGAGATAAAAAGAGATAGCTATAGTTTAAGAGGTAAGTGAAATGTATCATGTATGAATCAGTGTTTATGGATCGACAAAGAATAATAAAGGCTCTGAATGATGTTTAGTGATACCGACATTGGAATAAACGAAAAGATATCATTACTGTCTATAGTGCACAGTGATAGAGAATATAGTTTAGATTAGAATATTTATAAGATATATTATGGTAGATTTGTCAACTCCTTCTTATATCACATTAGTCAATACATAAGATAATAGGATAAATATTGCTTCAAATTTCCTTAAAATTGCCTCAATATAAGGAGTTATTATTATGTTATCAAGTTATTAAAAAAGATAGAACAGATAAAAGATATAATAGATATTAACTTGGACAGGTTCAATGACAAACTTATATATATAATATTATTCACGTGCAAGATTATGAAATAACTATATAATATATATATATATATGATAATATATGATATATAGTATATATAATATATAGATATAATATAGTATATATATAAATAGTATATATAATAATCTTCTTTTAGATCATGTTAATATATATGTATCATATAAATATATAAATCGGAGATGGAAGTTGGTTACTCCAATCATGCATGGATCTGATGATAGGATAGTATGATATATCGGACGATATATAAACATGAATGGAGAGAAGGGTATATATGAGTATAAAAGTATATATAAGAGTATGGGAGATGGGAGTACACGTAGTATATATAGTGATATATAATATATAATATAAATTATACAATATCATAATATATATATATATATATCATAACATATAATATATAAATAAATATTATATATAGATATATATTAGTATATAAATAAGTAGATAAATATATAAATATTATAGAGTATATTAAATATAATATAATAATAGTATAGATATATAATATTATATAGTATTATATATATATAGTTATATACTATATATATATATATATAGTATATATATATAAATATATATAGTCATAGTAATAATATATATAGTAATAATAGTAATTATATACTATATAATATATATAATATATTTTACCCTAGTCAAATTGATGAGTAAGGAACGTTCACGAGAGCATATTTTTTTCCTTTTGTCTATATATAGAAATATACCAGTGAAAAAGCATCTTTATCTGTGTTATACAGAAAAAGACCCACTGTTTAATGTGTCTTTCCCTTTCGCTCGATATTATCGCCTCTATTAATTGATAACTACGTCTCTGGGCTTACCTGAGGATAAATGACATATCAGTTGAATCAAGCCTGTATCCAATGTTGGCGATCGCTCAAAGCACCCATACACGTTTCCCTTGAACCTAGCAAATCTTGGGCACGTAAAAAATGAGATAACATAGCATTCCCAGTAGTCGTGCGAAACGTAAAATAAATTGTCCCGGGGGTCTTAAGTTCAGTTTTGGAAAGATATGGTATGTTTGAGTTTCTTTACCAGGGTAAGAAGAGGTATAAAGTATATAGGAATTTATAGATAAAGAGAGGCAGTGTGTTGTTGAATATATAATAGAGTATTATATATATTATATTATTATTAATTATATTATTATGATTATTATTATATTATATATTATTTTAGTAATTATATTATTATTATATTTACATTATAATTATTATGTATTTATTTTATTATGATTATTATTATTATTAATTATTATTATTATTATTATAAGAGTATTATTATTATATTATATATGTATTATTATTATTATTATTATATATTATTATATGACTTTTGGTAGCAAATTTTCATTCAAACCAAGCAATGCGCGAAGCAAATCAAATAAAATCTAAGAAAAGACTAACATAAAACGCGCACATACGTGGAGAAAACTAAAAAAGAAGCTCTCAAATCTCAGCTATAAAAAGGCAGGGCTAAACTTTACAACTCAATGGTCCACAAGGACATCAAAACCCGAAAGACTCGAGCCAGAATCTGGTGTCCTAAAAGAATAAATATTAATAATAACTGAAACGCAGCGATTTAAGGCCTATTAAAAATCCCAAGCCTGAGGTAGTGATAGATAATATGTCAGTAGGATTATATAGTAGTATGGAGTACGAGTAATATATTATTATGAGATTAAGCCGTCATGGTATAGCGAGGAATAATGATGGGGAGGTATTATTATATTAGGGTAATTATTAACATAGTGTTTTATTATCTAATAGGTTTATTTTATTATATTATTATATTATATTATTATATTATTATATATTGTAGAGTAAATAAGTGTAGTCATATTATATTATTAGCGAAGGCAGTTAGGCATATAGTCATATATTCGGTGATAGGGGGGTTATGACATCCAGCTATTATATTATATTATTAATTATTATTATTATTATTATATATTATTATTTATTATTATTTATTATTATTAATTATTAATTATTATAAATGTATATATAGTTTAATTTAATATTTAATAATGGTATAATTGTATAAAATAATATATCGAGTAGTTAATATAATTAAATCATTAGATTACTATTGGAATTAGAGGACAATTATTATTAGTATAGAATTATTACTAATATTATTAGAGCTTTTCAAATATAAGAAGAATAAAACAAGTATGATACAATCAGCGAGTATGTATTAGTATTAACACTATTTAATGGAAATTTATATTGAAGTTATTTTATTTTTTCATATATTGGTAGATTGTATGGATACTATATTATAGATGGATTATGAGAATATAATAGTATTAATGTGATGTTATAGAGAGAGTAAATATATATTATTATTATTAGTGTAAATACTAGGTATTAATAATATTAATGTAGATTTATGCGTAGATTTTGATGTAGTGATTAGTATTGATTCTTATTATTATAGAATTACGGTCTTTGGTGTTAAAACTTGATTTCAGTGCGATTATGATAATTTGAAATATAAGTTATTATATGATTAATATATTAACTTTTAATTGAAATGGAACATATTATTATATATTTATTATATCCTTATGTGATGACAGAAACTGCAGATGAGATTACTAAGTCGGGATGATTATGATGCGAGTTATTATTCGATGTGTATGTATGGCAATCATTATCATTTTTATTTCGGAGTTGATGCGAATTATCATTATTCATTATCATTATCATGTTATTATCATTATCATATCATTATCATATCATATCATTATCCAATATTATTATATAGTTATGTAGTTATATAGTTATATAGTGAGACGCCCACAATTTATATTATTGGATGTATTGAAAAGAAATATTATGACGGATTATTTTATTCTTTTTGGTTTTTATGTATGGATTTTTAGGGTATTTTGAGATAGGTATATATAGAGTTGATAGGGGATCGGGATTATTATTATGATTAGGAATATTTCGAGTATATTATTATTCACTGGATTATCTGGGTATATATTAGATATAGGACGAGAAAAAATAATTAAGTTTAACTTTATTGGGTTTGATAATGATGATATATTATATTATTATGATATGGATGCATTATGATTATATTAAGGGAGAATTATTTAATGGTATAGAGTATTTTATTTAGTTCTGTATTCTTGATTATTTTATTAGTAATTTCCTTTTATTTAACTAAAACCAAATTGAAAGTCGTTATTAATATTATTAATATTTAGAAGTATTGTAACTGGCAGTATTGATTACGTTACTTTTATTGAGTAAGTAAATGAATAGGGATTAATTTATTATCTAATGTAAATTAGAGTGGAATTATGATTATTATTATATGGGATGGAGAATGGGCGGATTTTATGAGTATGATGGATGGAGGATAAGGAGTAGGGATTATTATATTTAATTATTATATATTATATATTATTGTATTATTATATTAGATTATAATTATTATTTATTATTATTATTATTATTATTATTATTGTTATCCTATTATGTATGTATTGATTATGATTAGATTATTCATATTGAGTATTTTATTATGATTAATTATTACTTATTATTTATTACTATTATGATTGGTGAGTACGTAGGGATAGATATTGTATATTTTATTATGTTTTTATAATGATGATATCCCATCTACATAATTATTATTAATGGGAGAGATGTAATTATATATTATATTATATTGAGTATTATTATTATGTAGTTATGTTACTAATTATGTGATATTTATTTATTGTATTTTATGTTATGCTGTGTTATTTATTTTATTGTTAGTTTAATTATATTTATTTATTATTGTATTTAGAATAGGTAGATATATAGTGTTATGATTGATTACTATATATATGTATTCGATTGTATTATATCGGACTAGTCTGTTTATCCATTGATTATAAAGCTCCCCCTTTCATTATTAATTACTAGATGCATCATGCGAATTATCCAGGATGATAATATATTCCACCCATCTAGCACCTGGCTGATGCGCCCTGAGGTTCTCACTTATTAAAAAACCGTCTTTCTCAATACAGTGGTACGCTAGTATTGCTGTCATATATGCTTAGAAGTAGTATTGCTTAAGAGCTGACAACTATATTATTTCTAGAATGATGTGTTCAATTATTGGTGTGCGGAGCGAAATATTGTAACTGAATATGACTTAGTAGTTATATGCTTGAACGTTAATATAGGCTGACTTTAGGTACTTTCATTAGTTTGAACTCTTGATCATTATGGATTAGTTGAAGAATTAGTTAGAATATATAAATGTAATGAATTATTAATGATTCATAATACTGAAGTTAGATTTATCTATTGACAGTATTGAGTTATATTTCATTTTTTATGGTATTTTATGCTTATTCATTATATCATAATATTTAGTCATAATATTCATATTTTATGGTATGATAGTCGGTTATTGGTTAAACGGGTTTGATGATAATAAGATTGCTATAATGAGATTGATTTCAGTGTATTATTATATATATTATTATATTGTATATTATATTATCCGAGTGAAATATTCTGAATTATTATTATCATTATTCACTATTATATGGCTGTGGATCGTGAGAAAGTAAGAATATAATATGTTTCATAGATATCATTATCTTGTATTCTATTCATATAGCGTAAATAAGAATACTGCCATTACACTTTATCCATTCCATTATTATCATTATCATATCTATGGTGAAGAGCATGTTATATTATTAAGGAGTTTAAAAATGTAGAATATTGATTTGTGACCAGATGTATCATGAGAACAAGAAAGGTGCATTATTGAGCATCATATATAGCGAATTCATATCATATCATATCGTGATTAATCTCCAGTTGATTATCAAGTATATAAGAGGATATAATATATTATTATTATGTATTTATTTATTGTAAGAGTTATTTGTTTTAGCAGTAAATTAAGATTGCATGATTATATTATATGAGGTGAGTATATTAGGATTTTATTATTTATTATTGCCTCCATTTAACTTTTTATATAAATTTTTACTGATCACTATTTTCCATTTTCTAAGTTATGATTTGTATTTCCATTGTATGTTTTCGTCTGTCGCTATTTTATTTTATTATGTTTCCCATTTGATATCCTTATTTTATTTTCATTTGTATTATCATTATATTCACTTATTATTATTATTATAGAGTATTAGCTTATGATATTTACTTATTTATTCTTATGTAACTGCGATTTCGATTAGTTATTCATTAATTATTACTTTATTGTTATATATTTTTATTATTATACTATTTTATTATTTCTTTTTTTATTTTTATTTATTTATTTTATTTTTATTGTGTAATTTTTTTTAATTTTATGTTCTTATATTTAGTTTTTATCCATTTTATTTGTTATTTTTATATTTCTTTACTTTAAATATTATTATTATTAATTTGTCTACTCTAAAGTATATTTTAGTATTATTGTTGTTTGTGACGTTGCTTGTTATTATGATTATTTATTATAATTATTTATTTATTATTTGATACTTATTACTATTTACTATTACTTACTTATTATTTGATTATTATGTTTATTGTTATTTATTATTAAGATTATTTAGTTTGATTTATTTATATATGTATTATTTT